>ML685902.1:3323282-3356813 GCA_007922175.1 Pelusios castaneus
GGGGGAGGAGGCGCAGGGCTGCACCCCACGTCTGTCGCGAGCAGCGCACCGGGCGGGGGGGTGGGAGGGGTGTCCCCACTGACTGGTTCCGCTCCAGTCTTGGCGAGGTGTCCCGCTAACCCAGCCACTGCTATGGGGCCTTTGGGTTTTTCCCGACTCTGGCAGTTGTTGGGGTGGGTTGGGGGGGTGCTCTTGCGGCTGCTGCACCGCACCCACTGTTAGCTAAGGCGAGATCTGACAGCCGGGGGGGGCGGTGCACAGTCTCCCCAAAGACAGAAATCGAGTGTAATCTGGATTGCACTGGTACATAATGCTTTCACAGGTTCCTTAAAGTATTTCACTGTTTATGGCCGTAGGTGTTTGTGGGACAACACACATGCTTTATTGGAAATACAAAGTAACAGTAATCACTATGAAGTCAGCGTTTAGGGATGTAGAATAAAGTGAATTCATGCAGTTCAAGGTGATCATGGCATGTGACCATGGCTAATGAGCACTCAAGCACAATTTAGAAGCCCGATTTTTAGACCTTAGAAATTGAAAACAGTATCTTTATACATTGCTTTTTTTAAGCTCTGTACCTTTACAATCCATGAAAGATTATCACTTGCAAATGTAAAAGATTGCAGAAATTTCCATATATTTTACTGACCTGCAGCGTGACTTATGTTGAAAAATCTGAATGGATGTTTTCAAATGCCATACAAATCAAAATGCAATAGTATATTTTAGGGGAAATTGCACTAAAAATATATAGTATCACAAAATTTAAAGTCGTACCTGAAATTAAACATCAAAGATATAGCAAAATTCCTCATCTTAAAATATATTTTTGAATTAGATCTTTTGATACCATTTGAAAGTGTTGTTTGATTGGACTTTTATTTTCATGATCTGATTACAGATTATTATTTTCCCAAACTGACTTTTCTGGAGAGAGAGCACTTCTTTTTACTGACTGACACAAGTTTTGATCTTTACAGTTAAGTTGTGGTAAGATAAACAGACCTGGAAATGTCAACTGGAACTTGCATGTAAGCACTGTTTCTTTTCCTTATTACATGGTCATAAATTCTTCAACAGTACCACCCTCAGTAGCAAACAAGGGAAAATGAAGTAGATGTTATTCATTAAAATTTTTCAATACATTTCAAACATGTGGATATAAGCTAATTAAATAAAAAAATTATATCAAACTGATAATTATGGGAGAGAATAAGGGGTGGGAGTGGCAATCTAAAACAATCAGTGTATTGACCCAGCGTCTTGATACTTGCTGCAGTGGCTTTTTAATTTAATTTGCTTTGTAGACATAATTTAAATTTTTCCACACTTCTGTATTTCCTAGTGACATCTGCCATTTTTAGAGTGTAAGCTATTTGTCAGAAGAACTGTCTTTTTCTTTGTGTATTGCACAGCAAAGCACATTTTGATATTAAAGAAATAATAATGAATCATAGTATAGGGGTAAAATAAATTTGTGAGACAGAAAATATGTACAAAGCAGGAAACATTGACTGGTGGTCAATGGTAACTTCTTTAGACAGGAGAGCTTATTCATAGAATCATAGTGAATTAAAGATTGGAATGACCTGTTAGGTCATGGGTAGGCCATCTCCCTACGCTTCAGAATAATTTTCTACTTTTCCTTATCTAGTGCTTTATCATGAGGATGTTACCTATAGGGAAGGAACTTTTATCTTTCCTTTTAATTTTATTTAATGATGTTTATATAAGTACCATCATTTAGAAGTCCACTCATATGTGTGCAAATCACATTAACTTAATGGAAGTTGTGCACATGCATCAAGAGAAAAGTACCATTAGAAATTTAATTCCATTTGTGATTGATCCTCCTGAAGCAGAAAAGCTCTCAGTTTTGGTGTCCTTTTTTTAAAGCCAGAGGGTATGTTTAAATTAGTGTGTCATTTCAGAAATAATAAAAATAAGAGCCATTTTTATGAGGCAATTTTAGTTGTCCAGATTCAGTGTGAATTTTAGAAACATAATAATTAGACATAAAAAGACCCCATAGCTCATCCAATTAATGGCCTTACAAGGCAGAATTGTTCACTGAGTGCTGTGCCCAGTCTTGTTTTTAATAGACTTTTAGTTCCTGATATTAAGTATAAATGTTTTCTTTGCTCAGTTTCCTGCCATTACTTCTATCAGCCTCATTAATTCTTCTCCTTCTTTAATACTAGTAAATATGTAGCCTATATTTAGCCAAGTTATTAATATTTAATTCTTGTAATAATTTCTCTGAAATAAATCTTACCAGCCCTTTACATTTTTGTTTCTCTTCTGAAAACTGCCTCAACTTTTTTATATTTGTTGTACTGATGCTCAGATGTGTACATTCTATTCTATGTACACTGTGATTGTGCTGTATAGTGAAGGACTGTTGCCTCCCTAAAGTTAGTTGTGATGTTTCTGCATATACAGCCCAAAACAATTAATAACAACATTGTTAAACCGATTAAAATTTAACAAGAATCTAGTACAATAAATTCCCTGCACATGGTCCAACTAACAGTCAGGCAAGTGTAATTATCGCAGTAATTCAATCTAGATGTCACAAAGCCATGGATAGCTCTGGAATTAAAAAAAGACAAATGCTCAGTCAGGCATAAATTAAAACACAATACACACCCACACACACTCTCTCTCCCTCTTGTCCAGATCCACAAAAGAATTTAGGCACTTTACCCCTGTGTAATTAAAAAATGTAGGCAACCACTGAGATCCTCAAAACACCTGCTCAGCTGCTGTGTAATTCTGGAGGCTCCTAAAAATCTCTTGGTACCTATTTTTTTCCCCCCACAAAAGTCCTCCAGGTGCCCATGGCAATGAGTCTCAGAACTTGGATCAATTAACTTGGGCTCACAGGACTCATACTATGGAGCTAAAAATAGCAGTGTAGAGATTCCCACTTAGGCTGAAGCCCAGATTCAGCGACTCACTGCTCCAGGGTTTTTTTCACTGTATAAACTCTTTTAAGTCGTTGCAGATGGGCATGCAGTGTAGGTGCGCAGGCCCCGTCTCAGGCCTAAACCCCACTGTAATTCCCCCACATATCTTGGCTGTGAGAAATACAGAGTTTTGGGCTAGGTGTTTTGCAATATTATTAACATCTGTAAAAAAATACTGTATGCTCGTAGGTTGACAGGTACAAATATTGTATTTTCACCTTAAAAAGCAATATGCTTTCACAGCACATTCTGTACGAAGGTTTATTCCTTGTCTATACGAGTTTTGAACAGAGTGGCCATATCAGCACATCCACCAGCAAGGCTAGTGTGACCACGTGGCGATTTCATCTATTTTGATTTTATGAACTGGCTGTTTTCCTGTGCTTTATGGATGTAGTTTATTATATTCTTACATCACATTCTTTGGGCTAAGGGGCAGGGCATCAGTCTACATATAGGTCTGTCATTAAGACTATTAGCACCTGACTAGATCTTGCCTGAGCAGAACAAAGGATTAACAGCATCTTAGGTAAAATCACTCTTCTCCAAATTCTCTCCAGAGGGTGAGGGTTTTGAAGGACTAGAATATCCCCATGAGAAGGAACAAAGACATAAGACATTGATATAACCCTTTAAAAACACAGAAGCAGGTGGGTCAGACTGACAAAGAACCTTAGAGCAGGAAGGAGAACACAGGGATAGGTTTTTGTTAGGAGAAGAGACTTCTTGACTTCAGGACCAGCACTCTGGGCTTGTCTACACATACAGTGGTGCCATTGTAGTGCTTACTGAAGACCCTACTATGCCAACAGGAAAGCTTCTCCCATTGGTGTAGGTCTTCCATCTCCCCAAGAGGCGGAAGCCCTGCATGTAGATCAGCATAACTGCTTTACTCACGGGGGTCAATTTTCTACAGCCCTGAGCGACGAAGTTATACTGAGAGAAGTCTGTAGTGTAGACCAAGCCTCAGTAAGCTAGAGGAGGATGTGTGAGCTACAGGAGGGGATTATGGACACCCTAAAGGATTCTGACCAAATCCCAGAGAATTCTACAGAGTGGTAAGGAAACTGAGGAAGGAAATAGTGTATAGGAATTTTATTGCTTTGACATTATAGACCTTTATATCTTGTATGCTGTCTAAAGGAAAGGGTAATTGTTCTAGAAATCTATTTTGTAAAGTCTGTGTTTGCTTCAACTATCGTGTGTCCTTGAACAGCTAAACTGTAAACCACAGAGCCCTCAAGGTTGAAGCCCTGGGAAAGAGTGTGCTTAAGCAACTGGGCGGTCTGGGAGCAAGCATTAGGCACAGGATCTAGGCAGTTGGATCACAGTGTTTCAGCTCTCAAAAGGGATTGCTAGAAAGAGATCTGCATCCTGAGAGAGTGCCTAGAAACCCAGAACCAAAGACAGTAACTGGATTCTGCTCAGGTTGAGGAAAGCTTAAAAACGTATGGTTCCAGTGTCAGACAGAGTAACCAAGAAATCTGTTGAGTGGCCAAAAATGAGAACTCTGCCAGGGCTATAACAGAGAAAATACTTATGGGAGTTATCTCATCCTTTGCCTGCAGGACCTATGTGAGTGGCTGTCCAGTTTGAGCAATGGGGAACTCATCAGATAGGTTGTTTGTCACCAAGATTAGTGGTCCATTTGTTTATGGGGAGGACAGTTGTTAGAATCCTAATTGGATGTATTCCACATATCTTGAACAAGAGACTATTAGAGCTTATTCACTTATAAGGCCCTCATCTCAGGGACATCGCTTTCTCAAAAGCATTGAAGGCCCAGTTTTCCAAGACACATGCATGTACCTAATTTGACTGCAGATAAAATGAATAACTAAAGTACAAATGCAAATCACAAGTTTCCTGCTTGCTCATTTAAATCATGATTAAAATCAGTTATTTAAACCACTTTGATTTCAATCAGACCACCCAAGCTGAATGCAGTTGTCCATGACCGTTATTGAAAAGCATTGTTGCTTGTCTGTATCTGTGTTTCACAGTTACTTATCCAAATTCTATGAATTATTGTATTTTGTAATTTCTACCTAGGATTATTGGTCTAGAGTGGAATTAACCTAACTGAAGAAATTGGTTATTGATGAGTGAGTGATAATTCAAGTCTTAAAAGATAAGGTGGGTGAAAAGATAAGGGTAATAAGTCTGAAAAGATAAGGGTCAGGTAATGGAACTACAACAATGCTCTTAAAAGACAGATTTTTTTAAAAAGTATTTTACCAGATACCTAATTGAAACTGGTTATTAAGGACAGACTGTTTAAATAGCAGCTGAAGTAATAGTGAATAATTGTGAACAATAGCCTTATTGTTTTAGGCATTTGTATGTGCCAATGGAAGAAGAGAAACAGAACCATGCTGCGAGAGTCATTCAGAGGTGCTGGAAAAGATGTATTGTGAGTGTGAAACACAATTTGTTTTTTAATCATTAAACAGTGCAGTCACAGTTTTCATATTTTTCTCCTTTATAAACCAAAGTGGTGGAACGCCAAACTCCTTTGATATGATCCCTCTTCCAGCACAGTGACCCCAACAGATAGGAGTGTAGCCATAGGGCTGATTCTGGCACTAATGTTTAACAGAGGGTTAACCAGGGCTTTTTTTTGTGATGGTACTCAGGAGAACTGAGTACCAGCACCTTTTTTTCACAGCAATGCGCCTCCAGCTCCTGCCGGTGGCCCCTGGTCCCTGGCCGAGTACCAGCACCTTTTTTTTTTAAAACAAAAAAAGCCTTGGGGTTAACTGTCCACAAAAGCCTGCATATATGACAAATAATATGTAATTTTATATTGTTAAAAGCAGGTTCAATTCCAAAACGCCACAGGAAAAAGGGTTACATCATATTACCAAAGGGGGATGGTATATTCATTTAGGTGAAATATGAAGGCCCAAAGAGTTAATGTGACCCTGTAACTGTCCAGCATTACAGTGTTAAACAAGGCTTGGTCCCATCTCTCCCTACACCAGATTTCAAGCCCATGTTTCAAAGCATGGAATTAGAGTTTAACAAGAAAGCTGTTGTAAGAATTTTTAAAAATATAATCTAAACAGTGTATTTTCCCCTAACTTTGTTCTAAGAAAAACATTTTTTTTTCTGAAACTTAAAATAAACAAACCAGATACTGGTGTGGAAAATTTCCACCCAAACAGCTCAAGTTTGGAAAAGTTATAAGCAAATGAAAAAGTATCTTGCTATGGGAAGCATTGTGCTACTTTACCTTTAGGCTGAAATAACAGCTCTGACTAAAATAATAACCTCTCCTACGCTCTCAAGAAACTGCAATCTAGAAACTGCCATATGTGACATTAACCTTCCTTTGCTGCCATGGATCCTTGCCAGTTGTAACACATACAGTAGACAGATTAGCTACTCTTTTAAGAAATGTCAGAAATTATCCATTAAAGCTTTCATTTGTGAACACTGAGTTTGAATCATTTTTTAAAAAATCCAATATCTATATTAATACCACAGACTTTTGCCAGACCTCATAACACAGATCACTACAAAACATTTTGTTTATTAGAAATGGGTCTATGGAGAGCAAGGAGCTGCTGAAAATAATTCTTGGTATTTGGGTCGCTCTCCCTAACTTCCTACGTTCCTGGTGGCGGGCACTGGAGAGGTGGAGTTCAGAGGGTTCCATGATGTTCCAGTAATAGACCTCCTTCAGCAGTGGTTTTGGATAGCCCTTATCAGCAGAGTGGGCAACTACCATACTACTGGGGAGAGTTATAGCGTGATGGTATAGACTAGAGAAGCAAAGGAGGGAGTTGGCTACAAATGGAAAGTGTAAAAGACATTTAGATAGCATGGTGATGACCTAGTTCACAGAGAAAGAAATAGACAGACTTTTAAAAAGTAATTTTATAGGTAATCACCTAAATCCAAAACTGGGGAAGAAAAGCTGGTTCTGTGGAGAGTTTTACCAAAGATATTTTTTCAGAGACAACTATGGTAAAATAGGGGATTTAGATGCTCTACTTTAAAATTCCATTTAGCATATGGCAGCAATTCCATGCTTTTGATTTGTATCTATGTGCATTTCTTCCTCTGAAAGCCCTCTCACTTTTAACTTATTCTAACTTAATACCAAATAAACAATTTAAACTTATTTTTCAAATCTACATGTAGATTCAGTTTTTTCTTTACACATTTGGTTGAATTTGGCAGTGCTATAACACAGTTGACTTCCCTTTTCAGGACTGAGATGAGTACATCAGTGACCAGTTTAACTCTGTGAGACCATTTGATGGATTGTACCCCAGACTGTCCTAAATTCTATGTGGCTGGGCAGGGGAAAACCCTGAACAGTGTCATAACTATGTTCAAAATCTGAAAAAACCCAATGACCATAGTTTTTCTTCATATATTTATACTTCTCTATAGGATGTCCGTATCTTTCAATACTACAAAGAAATAATAGGTTTTAGAGGAGTTGGAGACCCTCATCTCCTGATGAAATGCATTGACCCTAGAGAGGTAAGGGCTGTATTTAATGATGTATTTCCATTGTATCTGTGTACAAATTACACATGTACTGCATAGTATAGTTCAAGATGTTAGTGTTTTAATTTTAGTTTGTCTCACTGTCTTTTATTTGGGGCATAATATTAGGAGACCAGAGTCATCATAGCATTATAAATCAAACACAGTATTTGGCTGCCCTATTATTTGGAAGGCCAAGATTTACTGATGTAGGAACTTTGTGGGTTGAATGCAACTAAAACAGAAATATGTAATAGTTACAAAAGTAAGTATCAGTACAACAGAAGTGAAAGAATATTCAAGATAGAATTAGAGTTAAAAACAAAAGGAGAAGGCTGAGCCCATAAAGTCAGTTGTTTTCTAGGAATTAAATTGAGGACAACAACTTATTAACAGATGCTAAAAGGCATTTGGGATCCACTCTAATTCACACTGACTCAAAACACGCCTGATTATTTTCAGAGCATGTTATTAATATCGGCTTTTTGCAAAAGCCTTCATGCAATGAATTGTCACATACGAGATGCTGACTGGATAAGACCAGCGGTCCATCTGAACTAGTATCTGATGCTTCAGTGGATGTGCAAAAAAACTTGCAGTGGGCAGTTATGGGAAAATCCATTGCTCAGGAAATTTCTTGCTAACCCCCAATAGCTAAAGGCTGGCATATGCCCAGATGTAATAGTTTTTTTATTGCTTCCAGAACTCTTGCTTATTTTTAAAAAAAATATTTATTGTTATCACTCCGGATATTCTCATTATCCATTTAAAAGTCTAGTCCTTCTTGGAAGAAATACTGCAAGAACAAAAGCGAGAGAGAAAACCTTCGTCATCCCAAAAGCCAATTAAACAAAAAATAATATAAAGAAGAGAGTCGATTAAATACATCACTATGTGAACCCTATTTACTGATTCTTGCCCTAAGATACTATGGTGATGGGTGTCTTAAATAGATATGGTATACGAGAGAACATTTAATTAAAGCCACCACACTCCACTTCTTTGCTTCTTGCATGCCACAGTATGGGTAATGCTCATACACAGTATGCTCATACAAGAGCAGAATGAGGCCCATTTTTCTGCCTTTTAAACTTTTACATAGTGCAATTTATAGATAAAAGTCTTTTTCATCTAGGAGACAAGACACTTTCAATAAGAATAAAATTTCAACCTATTTATATTGTGCCTCCCTATAAATATAATATTTGACCTATGTCAGAGAAGAATTTAAACACATCTTTATGTATGACAAACTAAATTATTTAACTGTCCATTACTGTATCTTTCTGTCTTGATTTCTCAGGCCCTGGAATCGTTGTAGATTAATGGCTTTTTCTTCTTGTAGGCAGAGTTACTAGATGCTGCAGCAGGTGTTCATATCCGATTCAGACTCGGTGGTGTAAGTAGAATCTTTAAAGTGTTTTTAAATAGCAACATTCATTCTGTATCTAGGTAATCACAGCTATATGGACTTTTTTTATACGGACTTTTATTAAGTGTATTCGAATAAACTAGCAAGGTTAGTATTTTCTAACCAGGGTGCTTGAAATATGCCTCCTAAATCCAATCTCATGCACCCAACTAAATGATCTGAATTTTTGTTGGGATTTGTGGATGTACTTACTGCTCTGGACTTGAAAATCAGGAATAAAGTCCTGGCTTGATTGAAGTCAAATGGAGTTTTCCACTGATTTCAAAAGGAGCAGGATTTCACCCCAACGCTATTTTAAGTGACTTAATAGGGATTTAGTTAGAAAATTTTGACCCTAAGTATCTGCTTAGGTTTTGGCCTTAAATATTTACGTTTTATATTATACAGCTGAACTGTCAGCTTGGAATAGCACAAGCCCTGTGTCAGATTTTTCTACTTTCAAAATATCTAATTGTAAATCTATTGCTACAGCACTTGAAATAGCTGGAAAGAAGCTGATCTATTGTTAACATTCTTTCTTGCTGTCTGCCTAGCAATTTCCAGTAAATTGTATTTGGCAGACTTCTGCCCTATAATTATATGGTTTCAGCTCTTCCCTGACTAATACCAACTTATGAATAGTATGTCATTAGTTTATCTTACACTGGTGACATATGATACTAATAAAACATCAGAGCAACAGTTTGCCCTCTGGTGGAAGGCACAGTGTAGAGATCCACATGCTAAGCGTATTTATTACTTACAGGATTATTCAGTCAAATTCCAAAGGGGTAGCTGTGTTAGTCTATTGTAGAAAGACAACAGAGGCCTGTGGCACTTTTCATGCGATAAATAAATCTGTTAGTCTTTAAAAGTGCCACAGGACTCTGTTGTCAAGATTATTCAGTTCAGTGAAAGTAAGGGAGAGAAGTGGAGGAATCTTTCAGATTAGTATTGGAGCAAACATATTCTTTTCTTTATTTTTCAAATATTGGCACCATGATAAAATATATATTTGAAAATTGTTATTTTAATCACACCTGTCTTAACATTTTAAGATGTAGTATTTGCTACATATTTACAAGACTGTCCAACATGACCTTAAGTTTCTAGGTTTCTGTCTCCATTGTTAGACGTATATGATTATCGTTCATCATAACATTTTCCATTAAAATAATACTAGCAGAGGGAGAGAACATCTGCTTTAATTTCTTATTACTCCTATTTGCAAGTCCTTTAGCTTCCTCAAGTGTTGCTAGCCTATACATCACTCCTGTATGTTAGTCTTCACAGTAGGCATTCAAGAGTTCTAGGAAGAAAAATCATGGGTTAGACAGATTTTTTTCCTTTCTCCTCTATTTACTGTTACAGGATTTGGACTATGGAAATAGGGCTACCAGTCTAAATACTTTAGTTGAGACCATACTAGATGGATCAGACCTTGTCAATGAAATTACAGCACCAGTGATTGAGAGAGTGGATTGCATGAAACCAAATCAAGCCAACCAACTAACCAAATAATAATAAAAAAATCCTCTCAGTTCTTTAAAACCTATTTAGCCACCCAAGCAGCTAAGTTAGTTTCACTGCAGAAATGATTACAAGCTCTAAATTAATTTATTAATGTATTTTCCCATCTATAGATCATCAATAAAACCTATTAAGTAAAAATATTACTTTGCATCTGCCTATCACCTTTTATCTGAGGCTATCCAATTGCTTTATGAAGACTAACTAATACTCAGAATAAGCCCCTGAGAGAAGTAAATTATTGTCTCCATTTTACAGACAGGCAAAGTGATGAACAGAAAGATTATATTACTTATTCAAATTCACATAGTGAATCTGCAATGTACCTGGAATTAAACACAACAAATATAGTTTCACAATATATAATAGTCCCTTATGTATATAATATAATAGTCCCTACTGTGCATGAGTAAATTTTCACTTTAAAATATTTTTCAGTTCCATTTCCCTTCCCAATAAACTCCCTCCATTTATTCAATTCAGAAAAATAAACATTAAAAGAGAAACAATATATACTCAGAAATGTTGTGCTTGTGACAGCACACCAAAGACTTTGCAATTGCTTAGGTCAAACAAATCTTCCAATTTCAACTGATTCTGTATGATGTTAACTTTGAAATGGGTAAAGGGATATTTTCATGGCTTTTGTAAACTCATTTACATCAACCAAGTTAGATAAAGTATAAATTTGACAATTTTTTTTTAAAAGTAGGAACGTTTGTTTATAACAGGCACCAACACTAATTGGATCTCTCCCTTTTAAATGTAATATTTCTTTATAGATTAAATATCCTCCAAATATATATTACAAAATATTCACTCATAGACCCATTGTGGATATGTGTGCTAACAGCCCAAAAGATTATACAAAGTCAGAATACAAACAGCTGCTGCCCAAAGCTGTTCATGGAAAGATTTCGAAAGATGACCGCAGTGGCTGGTACAAGCGTGTGGAGAATAATGGCTGGAGACTTCTTTCTATCAGAGTAAGCAAAGAATAGCATTTACATCTTTTTTTCTTTAAAATGTTAACTTTTCTTTTCTTACATAACCTACAAGTGATGGAAATTTATTTTCACTTGTTATATGAATCACTTCATAAAGAAGTGTTTGGGATCTTTACTTCCATTTGAAAAAATGATTTATGAATATAGGCACTCTCTGTGAGATTTTATAATAATTTATTTATAACATGTTCCACATGACCAGGCCTCTAAACAGCATAATTAATGGACTATGATTAAATTACCATGAGTACTATACCATAAGACTTTTTTGTTTGGTATGAAATAAAGCTGTTTGTAAAGATACAATATAATACTTATATTAAAATTCAATTTGATACTTCTCTATTAAGGTCTAATTTTGTTTGGATTAAAAGTCTGCAAGAGAAGTCAGTGTACTTTTCTCTAATACAACGTATAGCTTGAAATAAAAAACATTGAAATTATATTAAAAAATAAGCTATTTATGTTGTGATAAATTCTTTTGAAAATATTTGGTAATATTTTTAAGGTGAAAGATCAGTACAAACATAACACAGAGTAATTACAGAATTTAATTAGTTATTAAAGGAATTATTTGGACCCTTCCAAAAGGCTATACACAATATAACTCCATCTCAAGTATCAATCATCATAAGATTTAGGGCTGGATTACTTGGTATCTGAAGATGTAGGGATGTAAAGGAAGGCCTAAATCACCTTTCTGTCTTCACAGTCTTGAGGCTGAGCTGGCAAATTAGAGCAACCACGGAGTTTGCACTAATGAACAGAATTCTTTTTTAGATGTGATACACAGCCTTACAACATTTAAATAATTTCTAATACACTGCATAGTTACATGAATCATTCAGGAATTCTTCTCTAATCCTTTATTCTAATATCCTTCACTTCTCAACTCCTTTTGCTATTTATATAGGGTCAAAAGCACCAATGTTTCTTCACCATTCTTTCCAGTCTATGGCACAGGTTCATGGGTTTTGAAGTTCCAGTTCTTTTCTCTTCAAACTTCTCTTCACAGAACCTTTCCATCATATCTTTGGTCTTCCATGCCCCTTCTGTTCTGTTCTGATCATTCCTTTCCATTCTTGTTACAAATTCCACCCACTTCAAATGTGCATTTTCCCTCCTTCACTGAGAGCCTCAAGTTCATCTTATCCTTATTTCTTCAATGCACACTCCGTGTACCCTTTTCCATTCTCTTCAGTAAGTTATTCTCATCTATCTGCATCTTCTTTTCTTCCATCTCCATAAAACCCACCATTTCCAAACCATAGAGCAGAAGGGACAAACACAGCATAAACTTTTCCTTTCAGTTTGTTACTTACTTTTCAGACCCATTGTACTTCTGCCGTCTCTCATTGCCTCACATTAGGTTCTTCTTTTCAATTCTTCAGGTCTCTCTCTGACTCTAACATACTATGGCCCATTAAATTAATGTCCCTCTCTCTCGTGACCATTACACTGTATGAGGTAATCTAAGAGAATTCAAAATAGTTGTCAATAAAGTTGATTGGTCTATTGTGAAAGTTGAGGAAATAATTGACATTCTGCATTTAACCATGGCTGTTAAGTAAAACGTTTTATTCTTCTTTGTGTGATTGCACGTGTCAGTTCCACTGCAGATTTGTGCCCGCCTTGTGCACAGATGTCAGATCTTTTTCCCTCAGCTGTACCAGTCAGGGTGGCTTGAGTGCCTTCTGTCACTATGCAACTCTGTGTGCTGATATAAGAGGGCGAAGTCCCTTGTCCCTCATCAGTTTCTTCTACCACCTATGTTAGTTATCAGCATGATTTCAGACTTGTTTACTCAAGTGCTTCCCTTTCTCATTGTAAATAGTTGAAATTAATTATTGCTAGTTCCTAGATAGATAGTTTTTCAAGCAAGTTATTGCTAGGTTTCTATTTCTGTGTCCTTTCAGACTGTGTCTTTTCTTTTCAGTACTGGGCTCAGAACCAGAATGATGCCATGCTCCCAAGCATTTAACTCCTGTGGACATGCTCAAAGTCCATGGCGATCAGTGACTCGCATCTGATCTGTCCAAACTGCTGGGGGTGAGGCCCACATTACAGACAAGTGTCACATCTGCGAAAGCTTCAAACGTCAGGATAGAGCATGGAGGCATAAGTGCTTGCTTATGGCTCTAGTAGGTTGAACCTCATCCGAGTCATCATATGGATAGAGTGCCCCAAGTACTGAAGCACTCATATGGAATGTTCCACCAGACATATTTTCAGCTCATAGATTCCTGGTACTGAAGAAGAGATCCAGAATCTCCTCAAGACTCAGTGTCTCATTTCATTGACTTTGGTACTGATACGAGATAGAGACAAGGGTCCTACTAAAGGTATGGCAGAGACAACTGCCCCAGAAGCCTGAGCTCTTTAGAGGGGTTCACTGCCTCGGGAGCCTGTGCCAGGTCTGTCAAAGCTGTTCATTGAGAGACATTTGAGGATCTTGCACTTGATGCCACTCCCATCTATCCCAGAGGCATATGCAGCTTCGAGAGATATGCTTACCCTCTCAGTATCATATTCTCCAGCATTTGAAATTGTCCAACTGACTCCTGCTCCAGCAGCTCACCTATCACTGCACAAATAACCCAGAGTACTGCCCCTTGAACTGCCTCTCAAGCCAATTTTAACGAGAGGAAAACCTCCCATGATGTTTTCTGGTAACATCATCCCTAGGCTCAGGATATCTTTCTCCAGTATTGTCCACACCAGTGCCTCCATTATTGGAAGCCTCTGCTTCCTCCTCCTCAGACTTGGATCTGTGGTCCTCTGTATCCTGGCAAGGACACAGCACTTTCCCTTGTTCCAGGTCTTCAAGGCCATGGATCTTGCAGTGGCCCAACAACAGCCTTCTCCTAAAGAGCAATGGCCTATACAAAGATGGATCCTGAGTCCATACCAGAGGCTATTCTGAGCTCCATAGGACACCTTTTCTCTGGCTAGGGCCACACCTCAACTATCTTGACATTTGTGGTGAGTGCATCAGCTGCAATGGCACCAAGACCATCATTCCCCAATACCTGACATTGAGATGGGCACTGGGTACTCAGAGCATCACTTTCTGATATTTGATACCATGACTGGTCCCAGCCAAATGGCCCCTTCTTGAGTAGCTTCTCCAACACAGATTATGAAGTAGCTGTCAGCTGCATTCTTATGACCAGATTAAGCTATTTATTCAGTGGTAGATTCACCTCCTCCAGAAGACCACAGAGCCTGCCAAGACCTTCTGAAAAGAGTGGCCTTGCTGCTTGGCATCCAGGAAGAAGAGGTACATGAGAATTTGCACAAGTTGGTGGGCGTCCTGGTGTCTGCCATCCTGACTAACAACAAGCCAATCATGGAGCTAGTTAAGATTCTGGCAAATATGCTCTTCCCTGGCTCCCACAGTAAAAAGAGCTGAGAAAAGATACCTTTTTTCCCCTCTAAGGGGTATGACTGTTTTTACATTCATCCCTCTCCATGCTGTTTTGTGGTGGCAGCTGCCAGTGATCAGGAAAGATAGGACTAGCCTCTCCACACCTAAAGCAAGGACTCAAAAGAACTGCAAACTTTACTCCTCAGGAGGCCTGCAGCTCAGAATTGTAAATCAGCAGGCACTCTGAGTTGATATGATTATATATGCTGGGGGAACACTGCTAAATTCAAGGACAAATTACAAGAGGACTGCAAGCAAGAGTTTTCAGTAATGGTGAAGGAGGGTATTAGGCAGGACTGCCCACTGGGATAGACTGGATAGTCAAAATTTGACAGCTCAAATGAATGATCACTGTGAGAAGGTATTCTTGGTTACAGTCAGCCAGATTACCTGCAGAACTTCAACAGGCTATACAGGATCTTTCATTTGAAGGCCCCATTCTGTTCTCCATGAAAAATGACAGTCTTCACAGCCTTAAAGATTCAAGAGTAACATTCAAATCCCTTAGAATCTACATTTCAGTGATGAAAAGGAAAAGCATTTTTGTCAACAACTTTTCAACACCATATTGTGCTCCCTGTTCCCAGGATCCATATAGGAAAGAGGGAAGGAATTAGAGAAGGCACTATCCACTGCTGTCCTCTTCAGCATTGATGAGCTCATACTTTCCAGTCATCTCTTTCAAGCAGGTATTTTGATAGGATTGTTGAGGACAAATTAGCAGTCTCCTCATTTCTGTCTGTTCCTCCATTTTTCTCTCCCCCCATCCCCCACACACTTCCTAAGTGCTTGATCCCATATAACATCAGGCCAGTGCGTCTTAAGCATGGTAGAAGGAGGGTATGCCATTCAATTTACTTCAAACCGTCTCCCTTCCTCATCCCTCCCTCTTCAGTGATCACGCTCATGAGATAGCCCTTCACTGGGGCCATAGAGGAAGTACTATTGGACTTCAGGGGAAAAAGGCTGTTGTCCCTGTTATTTCCTAATCCCTAAATCAAAGGAGGCCTCACACCCTCTTAGATGTAAGAGAGTTGAACAAATTCCTGAAGAAAATAAAATTCTGCAGAGTTACCTAGTGACTATGATCCCTTCCTTGAAACAGGGGGTATGTCTACACTAGAAAAAGTTAAGTCGACTTAACAAAGTGGACTAAGTCGACTTAAAGTTAACTCCCCGTCCACACCGTACTTAAGTCGATTTAAGGAGTTGACTTAAGGCTTAAGTTGACCTAATGGGCGGTTGTTGACTTAAGCTTTCATTAGGTCGACTTAAGGAATTTCTTAAGTTGACTTAATAAAAGTCAAGTGTAGACATGGAGTAATTTAGGTTGACTTAAGGGTCCTTAGGTCAACCTAAATTGCTAGTGTAGACATACCCAAGGAGACTGATATGATGCCCTTGACTTGAGGGACACTTACTTCCATGTCGGAATGTGTCCCAAACATTGAAAGTTTCTCAAGTTTCTGATGAATGGTTGACGCTGTATGTCAGTTTGGCCTGGCAACTGCTTCTTGGGTAGTCACAAAATATACAACAGTTGTAGTAGCTTATCTTCAAAAATTAGGTGTCCATTTGTTCCATACCCAGACGATTGGTTGATCAGCAGTCGATTAGAGTCTCAGTTCCTCTCCAGAACAGCCACAGCTCTCTTCATATTCAACATTCTGTGGCTCTTGGGGAGTCAAGAAAAATCAACACTGAGACTTATACGGACAATAGAATTCATTGGAGTAGTCACAAAGGCCAGAGCACTTCTGCCACAAACCAGGTTTGAAACTATTCAGGACCTAGGGCTTCAAATGAAAGCTTACCCATTCAAAACAGTATGCGACTACCTCAGCCTGTTTGGTCACATGGCAGCATTTATCAATGTAGTACAAGACACTAGTCTGTGTCTGAGGGTACTACAGCAATAGTTAGTGTCCATATATGCTCTGAATCATCACCACTTGCATAAGGTGGGTCAAATGCCAGACCTACTCCTGTTGTCTCAGGATTGGTGGACAGACCCTCTAAAAGTTTCTTCATTCCCACACGGCCAACACTCACTCTAGTCACAGATGCATCACCTCTAGGTTGTGGGGCTCACAGGGCCAGATTATCACAGAGGTTAAAGGGGCTGAGCCCGTGGTGGGAGGCAGCCCAGGACCCTCAGGCCAGTTAATCCGGCCCTGGGGGATCATATTGGGCCCATGGAATCTCAAGGATGCTGGTCATTTCAGGATCTAGAGGCTCACATAAATGTCAGGGAGTTATAAAGAGTATGTCTAACTTCCTCAACCTTCCTCCCCCACATAGGGAGGAAAAATCTACTGATTATGACAGACTCAGTGACCAATGGGTAAACAACCAAGGAGGGGCATGGTCAATCCAGCTCTGCCAGGAAACAATTCTGTATAACCCACTCTATTCACTTTGAAGCTGCATACCTTCCAGGGAAGCAAAACACACTGACAGATCAGCTCAGCAGGTCCTTCACCAATCAGCATGAATGGAACTGACATGTGCAGTCACTTGAAGAAGAAATGATTACTTACCTTTCCCATAACTGTTGTTCTCTGAGATGTGTGGCATATGTATATTCCATGAGCCATCTGCCTTCCCCTCTGTATCAGAGTACATCCAGTCCAAAGGAACCGAGGGAGGCAAGGAGCTGCTCTGCCCTCTTATACCAGCATGTAATGGTGCACAGTGACATGGGGATGCTTAAGCTTCCCCATTTGTACTGCTGAGGGGGTAAAACCTCCAACATTTGTGTATGAAGTGTGCACGCACCTCCTGTGGAAAGGACTGTGTAACACACCTTGAACAACATTTACGGTAAGGTAGGTAGCCATTTCTTCCATTTAGTAATAAGATTTTGCATATACATAGTGACATCTTTCATCCAAAGATCTCAAAGCACTTTACAAAAGTGGGCAAATGTTACTACCTCTGTTTTGCAAATGAGGAAACTGAGGGACAAATAAGTTAAGTGACTTGCATAGGTCACAAAGGGTGCGTCTACACTGGGAGCTTAGGTCCACTTAGGTCTCCCCTAGTCCCTGGTGGGAGCTGCAGCTCCCTTCTGCCAGGGAGTCCCGGCTCCCTTGGCCCGGGGGAGCCCCTTTTCCCCAGGAGGAGCTGCAGCTCCCTTGTCCCTGGGGGGAGCCAGGGCTCCCGGCAAGAAGGGAGCCATGTGGGGCTCTCCAGCCCGGGCCGCAGCAGCAAGTGAAACCCCTGCCACCCTGGCCAGGGCTCCAGCGGCAAGGGATTCCCCTACCGCCCTGGCTGGGGCTCCAGCTGCATGGTTGCAGGGGAATCCCTCGCCACTGCAGCCCCAGCCGGGGCCGCGGGGGAATCCTTTGCTGCTGGAGCCCAGGCCAGGGCGGCAAGGAACTCCTCGCCAGTTGACTTAAGAGTCTAGTGCAGGGGTCGGCAACCTTTGCTGGCCCCCGTGCCAGCCCTGCCCACTGCACCCTCAGGAGGTGCCGGGAGCGGGGCCAAAAGGGGGTGGAGCCAGGGACTTCGGGTTGTGGGGAGTGGCTGAGGTTCCTGTGGGCTGTGGCTCAGGTTGGGGGGCAGCATGGTGGCTGGGGTCCCAGGTGGTGCTGGTCCCTGAGCCGGGCCAGGCCACCAGCCGAGTCCCAGGCTGGCCCCTGAGTCCCAAGCCGCGCTGGCCCCCGGGTCCTGAGCTGGGCCGGGCTGGGCTGCACCAGTCCCCGAGCCAGGCCGGGCTGGGCCGTGCCACGCCGGCCCCCGAACCAGCCCCTGAGTTGGGCGGGGCTGGGACGCACCGGTTCCCAGGCCGACTCCCATGCTGGGCCGGGACGCGCTGTGGTCACCCCCACCCCTGCCTGGCTCCCCCCATAGCACTTACCTTGCTGTGGAGACGGGGAAACGCAGCAAGCGGGAGCCTGGAGCCGCGGGGTGCTGACCCCTGGTCTAGTGGAGACTCTCTAAGTCGACTTTAAGGCCTTGTCTACACGATCAGATTAAAGCGCAACTTGTCAAGTGCGCTATAAGAAGCACGTGATGTTTATCGCAGTGTAGCGCATACACATGTCGCTCCTTGCTGTATCGCGCATTAGTGCACTGAATTCTGGGCACATATCCCAGCGTTCCATTTCCCCAGAATCCGCGCTTGGAATCACGGGATGAAGGAAAGGAGCACAAAGCACCATGGGTAAACTATATGTTTCCCGTGGTGCATTGCATTTCCCTTGCGTCTTCCGCGTTGCCAATAGCAACTCGCGCCTATGTTCTAGTGTATTCATGGAGAGCGCCACTGGAGAGCAACAAAATCAGCGACAGCATGGATCCTGCTCAGGTCTCCACTCTAGCCCTCAACATGCTGAACACAGCTCAGATGGTTGCTCATTACGTTCTGAGCTCCCAGTCAGAGGATGACGCAGAGGAGCAGGGGCTGATCGATGCCATGCGGAGCAACAGCAC
Source organism: Pelusios castaneus (assembly GCA_007922175.1). Classification (NCBI taxonomy): domain Eukaryota; kingdom Metazoa; phylum Chordata; order Testudines; family Pelomedusidae; genus Pelusios; species Pelusios castaneus. The sequence goes on from ML685902.1 coordinate 3,342,570, forward strand.
CGCGTTGCTCTTCTCCTTCACCGACCATCTGCACATGGTGCAATGCCGTTTCTGGTTGCGAGAGACGAGCACCGAGTGGTGGGATCGCATCGTTATGCAGCTGTCGGATGACGAGCAGTGGGTACAGAACTTCCGAATGCGGAAAGCAACATTTATGGAACTGTGCTCAGACTTGGCCCCTGCCCTGTGATGGAAAGACACCAACATGAGATCAGCCCTCACTGTGGAGAAGCGTGTAGCGATAGCTGTTTGGAAGATGGCGACTCCTGACTGCTACCGGTCCGTTGCAAACCAATTTGGAGTTGGGAGGTCCACCGTCGGATTAGCCCTAACACAAGTCTGCACAGCCATCAATCGCGTTCTGCTACGGAGGACGGTGACGTTGGGGAATGTTAGTGAGATTGTGGACGGCTTTGCTGCCATGGGATTCCCGAACTGCGGGGGAGCCATAGATGGCACACACATCCCTATTTTGGCACTGGACCATCTTGCTACCGAGTACATCAGCAGGAAGGGCTACTTCTCCATGGTGCTGCAAGCACTCGTGGATCACAAGGGGCGTTTCACTGACATCAATGCCGGGTGGTCGGGAAAGGTGCACGATGCCTGCATTTTCAGGAACTCCGGTCTGTACCAGAAGCTGCAAGGAGGTACCTTTTTCCCTGATCAAAAAATTACAGTGGGGGATGTGGAGATGCCCATAGTCATCCTCGGAAACCTAGCATACCCACTGATGCCATGGCTCATGAAACCCTACACCGGTAACCTAGATCACAGCAAGGAGCGGTTCAATTACAGATTGAGCCGCTGCAGAATGACTGTGGAGTGTGCCTTCGGCTGTTTAAAAGGGCGCTGGCGCTGTTTGTATGAGCGGCTGCACTTGTCGGAGGACAACATCCCCGCTGTGATTGCGTCTTGTTGTGTGCTACATAATATTTGTGAAAGTAGGGGAGAAAAGTTTAGCCCTGTGTGGGCTACGGAGGCACAACGCCTTGAGGAGGCATACGAACAGCCAGCCACTAGGAGTATTAGGGGAGCTAAAGGGGAAGCTTCTTGCATAAGGGAGGCACTCAAGGAACATTTCAATTACGCCCTCCCCTAGTTAACTTTTAGGATGCATCAGGTGCACCTTCTGAAATTATAAATGTGTACAAATAAAGCCATACTCAAATGATTTTATTCTGTTTTTATTCAAACCTAGAAGATTGGGGTTACAGGTGTGTGTAGCTTTGGGGCTCTAGAAAGTACCGGGGGGGGGGAGCTCGATGTTGGAATGCCACGGTGGGACGGGTGCACTTCAAAGAAATGCTTGTAAGGACTACGGGGAGTGGGAGGCAGACACGGCTGAAGTGTCTGTAGTGGAGCCCGCGCCTCAGTCGCCTGGTTCAGGGAAGCGACCACGCTCCTGAACAGTTCTGTCTGCTCTTTCATGACGCTTATCAGTTCATCGGTCTGTTTCTTCCACATCTGCTGGTATTCAGCTCTGCATGCTCTATTCTCAGCGGAAGATTCCTGTTCTGCTTTCAAGGACTCCTGTGTAGCTTTCAACATGTCCTGGAACATATCCTCCCTGTTCCTTCGTGCACGCCGCCGAATGTTTCTCATTCGGTCAGCTGGGGTAGAAACCGTCCTTGTCATGGTCGGTTCTAAAGAAAGAAATCATTGTAAAGATGCTGTTAACACTTAGCCATGATAAGAAAATTAACCTTCCAGTAGCACATTACTCTGGAAGGTGCAGGTCGGTCAACATCCTGTGCCTCGCTGAAGCGTGCAAGGTACATCCTAGAAGACAGCTTTACAGGGGGCTTAATAATAAGCATTGGGCACAGAGATGGAACCTGATATCGCTCTCCTCAGAGTGCCCCTGCCTGCTAGAATACATCTCCTACATGCCGCTGGTTGCAAGCCGGGACCGTATGCTGCAGCACTGTTTGCTGCCATGGTTCCCAGGGATGTGCTTTGCAGCTGGCGGGGCATAGTGTCCGTCTTTGGGAGCGTTGACACACACGCCATCCCATCCAACCTGAGTAGTAGGCTCTGGAGGTACATCGAGGAAACCTTCACTGACCTAAATGCAGATGATTACTTCACAATCACTGCTTGTGTTGATACCCTTCTCATGGATGGGGAGTAAAGAGCGTGCACAGCGGGGACAGACAGCAAGCACCCCCACAACGCAAAATGAAATTTTAACGTGAGACAGACACTTAGCTTTACAAATTACAAACTTACCAGAACCCCCCTCAGCCGCCTCAGAGGACACGCTGCAATTAATGTCTTCTTGAGAGGACGTCTCAGCGGGGGTGCAGAACAGCTCCTGGCTACACGCTGCCGCGCTTTGCCACGGGTCATCATCCGTCTCCCCCGCCTCCTCGACAACGTCCTCATCCTGCTCTGCTGTGGCATTGACTGCTTGAGTGGTTAAAGATGTGTCCACTGTGCTGTTTGGAGTTGTTGTGGGGTCACCACTGAGGATGGCTCCGATCTCATTATAGTACCTGCATGTAGCAGGCACTGAACCCGAACGCCAGTTTGCCGCCTTCGCTCTCTGATAGCTGATTCTTAGCTCCTTCACCTTTGATCTACACTGCACTGTGTCTCTATCATAACCTTTCTCCGTCATTGCCCGAGAAATTATGCCAAATGTATCATAATTTCGTCTGCTGCTGCGAAGCTGCGCCTGCACAGCGGACTCTCCCCAGATGCTGATCAGGTCAAGAACCTCTGCCGTGGTCCAAAGGGGTGCGCGTCTTTTGCGATGGGTCACCATTGCTACTGGGAAAACTGCTGCTGCACTCCACTCCACGAGGAAGACACCAGTAAATGAAACTGACGATCAATTTGAAAATCCCAGTGATCAAACAGGGCGGGGACAGTTTCGTCATTGCCAAAGAGCGGGTGGGGGGAAGTCCAGAGAGGACGACTTGGGAATGCTGGGACACTTCCGGAGGCCAATCATTGCGCGGTAAGCATGCACACGAGCACAAATGCGCAACTGATGTTCTGCAACAGCTGTTACCACTCTCGTCAAAGTGGTTGTTGGATTGCGCTTCAACAAGGTACTTGACGCGCAACATCACCGTTTCACATATGTACACTGTGCTTGCTATCACACGGTATGACTTTTCCTGCGCATTAAGCTGATCGTGTAGACAAGGCCTAAGTTGACTTAACAAAGTTGACTTAACTTTTGTAGTGTAGACATAGCCAAAGAAAGAGTCCAGCGGAGGGCAACAAAAATGATTAGGGGGCTGGGGCACATGCCTTATGAGGAGAGACTGAAGGAACTAGGCTTATTTAGTCTACAGAAGAGAAGACTGAGGGGAGATTTGATAGCAACCTTCAACTACTTGAAGGGTTGCTCCAAAGAAGAGGGAGCTAGGCTGTTCTCGAGGGTAACAGAGGACAGAACAAGGAGCAATGGTTTCAAATTACAGCTGGGGAGGTCAAGGTTGGATATTAGGAAAATCTTTCTCACTAGGAAGGTGCTGAAGCATTGGAATGTGCTATCTAGGGAGGTGGTAGAATCTTCATCTTTGGAGATTTTTAAGGCTCGGTTAGACAAAACCCTGGCTGGGATAATTTAGGGGGAGTGGTCCTGCTTTTTAGCAGGGGGTTGGACTAGATGACCTCGTGAGGTCCCTTCCAACCCTATTATTCTATGGTTCTATGATTCTATGAAAGAGAGTCAGTGGCAGAGTAGGGCATAGGAACCAGACTTCTGGCTCAAGTTCTCTTCTTTTAGGCATAAAACCATGCTGCTCACTTCCTCCCTCTTCCCTATTACATCTATTTCTATCCCTATTCCTTTAAGCTTATCAAGTGGTAACCTCTGACTAAGAGATCTGGAGCTTCTTATAGAACGCTAATCTGTGTTTGACCATTATCTGTGTGATTATTATATTACTTCTCAGTATGTTATCTAGGAGATTTGTCTCTCCACTGTATTAAACAGATTAATTAAAGATCCAGTACTCTTTTTAAGCAGAAATTGATCAAAGCAAGGCGCAATTACCATTAAATCAATGTTTGCAAGAGAAAATCTGTCCCTTGCATGTTTAGCCTTGTGTCTTTCAAGTTATCCAAATACTGTATATTAAACTGAACAAATAAATAAAGCAGGCAAGGAAGTGACACATTTGTAATTATTACCAATGTGGCTTATAAATAAGAAAATCTGGCTGTGTGTGTAGTGGGGGAAGAAAATCTTTAATGGTGTTTTTGTGAAACTAGTAACAATATATCACATTTACCTATAGTTTTGGAAGACCATAGATCCTGTAACTTCTGAGGACAACGTAAAGGAAAAGGAATTTCATTATTCTAGGCTAAAGAGAAAACAAGACATTGACAGAAGAAGGAAAAGGAGAAAAATTGAATGGATGACAAAAATGTGAGTTGATGCGATTTTCAGACTTACATTTCTGTGCCTGATTAAAGTAGTATTTTAGTCATAGTTCTTTTAATAAATCATTAGCTTTCATGGATCAGTTATCTTAAAATGTCATGTAAATGTATGATAAGTAATGAAGTTGAATATCGTTACCAAGTCCTGTAACTTTCAAGTGGAGCTAGTTCCATTTGGGACAGCAGGATATTGCCTTGTCTGTATTTTAGACTGGTTAGTTCCTGCAGGAACTATAATTTTATTGGCTGGACTCTTCTGCAGCTATACAGTAGCAGCTGTGGAAGCAACCCAGAAAGTGGTCATGTGACCCTCAGCTGTACTGCCTCCCCTGTGGATTTCCATATAAATATTTGGGACCATAGAGGAGGACAGCATCACAGAAGGTTGTAGTTCTTCCCAGTTCTATTCAGAAATGAGGAACTCCACATATAGAAGCCTTCCTCCTCTGCTTGTAGATCACCACCTCCATTCATCGCCAGCATATTGCACCTTCTGCTGCAAGGAATTTTCATCTTATTTAACAGAGAAGATCATTCAGATCTGGAATGGCTTTATAGACTACCAGGAACAAGCTGAAAACAGGATCAGAAACATAATACCTCCATTCCAAAACACTAACTTATCTATATGTTCAAACAATAGTCATGGAATAACAGAGTGCATGCAAAGTCACCATCTGTGACTAGGACAACCGCAATTCCTAGAATCTAGATGATAGACTTGTATGGAATACCAGGGAGAATTCCTAACAGAGATTACCAATGTTTTAATTGATAAGGCAAATCTATCATGCAGTCCAAAAAGGGCAACAGTCTAACCAGAAACAAAAAAACCATTGCTCGACCAGTGTCTAGCCTCCTTGTTCTAAGAAAATTAATTAAAAACTTAGCAAAAAACATCTCCAGTGGCTCCTGTCAATTGCCAGAATCTGGATCCATCTCAGTCAGGCTTCAGACCAGGTAACAATATAGACCCATCACTTGCTGCTCTGTTAATGACATTCGCTGGTCCATCAAAAAGGAAAGAACATCCATGGCTATGTCTACACTTACCAAAGTTAGTTTGAACTAACTAATTCAAACTAATTTTAGTTAGTTTGAATTAACTTAATTCAAACTAGCATGGCCCCACTGGAATTTTAGTTCGAACTAAGCAAGTACCATGCGTGGCTCTTGCTTAGTTTGAATTAGTCAGTTGCATTAAGTTCAATGTGCCGGTTAGTTCGAACTAACATGGCCACATTGACTTAATTCGAACTAACTAGTTCAAATTAAGCGTTAGTTCGAAAGGTATAATTGAATTTATTAGTTCGAATTAAGGAAGCCCTTAATTCGAACTAATGAAAGCCTAGTGTGGCCAAGGCTTAAGTTAGTTCGAATTAAGCTTCCTTAATTCAAACTAACTTGCCAGTGTAGACATAGCCCATGGGCCTCCTGTTGAACCTCTCTGACAGTTGTTACGGCTAATCACCAAACTCTCTAATCAAGTCACCAAGAACCTGCAGGGGTGGATGGTCAGACCCTGAAATAGCGTAGCTTCTTCCTTTCAGACCAAATCAGTAGTTACTTATGGGCAATTGTTTATCCACCTCCAAGATCCTGACCAGTGAAATCCCATAAAATCTTCACCCCGATATTATTTAACATTTGTATTAAACCATGTTAAGTAGGTAGGAAGGTAAAGAAGGCACTCATGTCTAATGCTAACACAATGTAAGAACAGGTGTGACTTCCAGGACAAAACATGTATCATCATTTTTATAACTCCTGCTTGAGTAGCCCAGATTTTTATCATCTGTTTTCTGAAAGGAGAAAACAAATTATTCCTTGGCATTAAGTATTGTTTCAGGATCTAGTAGGGGTATGTGTAAGTTCACAGCTGCAAGCTTAAGTACCTCCATCAACAAATGGATATACTACTGGGTGTCATATAACTGGACATTTGTTATATTTTAAAGATTACTGCAAAATTAATGTATTAGAAAGAATATAGTATGCAGAGGTATGAGTTTTTAAATGGTTAAATAGTCACAGATTCTAAGGCTAAGAGAGACCTCTATGATCTATGATCAGTCCACTAGCCTGACTTCTAGACAAACCCTTATCTGTTTTTTATTTTTTGAGCGATAACAGCATTGAACTGCTTATCACCAGTTCTAAACACATTGACCTACTAGATTCATCAGAGTTAAACTAACATAGGCTATGTCTACACTTGCACTTTTAAGTCAACTTAGTGTGTCTACACTTAAAATTAAAGTCGATTTAAAGGGGGACTTACAAAGTCGACTTAGAGCGTCCACACTGGATGCTCTAGGTCGACTTTGTGGGGCTCGGGGGACCTTGGGCAGGACCATGGTGGCGGGGGGGGCACCCCCTGTGTACAATGGGGCAAAGGGGTACAGGGACCCTGGCAAGGCAGAGCCCTGTGTGTGATGCTGTCTGGATTTAGGGAAGCATTTATGATATTATTTTCTATGGATATCTCATAAATGCTATAATCCATAGGAACTATGTCATGTTTGGTATCAATAGAAAGGTAGTAATTTGCTGGGAATGATTATATAGTTTATGTCTAGGAATTCTATTTCGATTAGAAGTTAAGAATTTGATGTTATATCCATACTTTAACTTGTGTCATTCTGGAAAAATGCCTTACATGGGGGGGTGTGAACAACCAGTCTCCTTAATGTTAAGGAATCTGCCAGGTGATATGGTCCCAGGGAGTAAATTGATGAACCATTAAGGACACAGTGGTTGTATTCTTTATGTCCTTAATGGCTCATCAGGATACTCCCTGGGACCGTTATCCCTGGAAAATTCCTAAACATTAAGGAGACAATGATTGTCTTTAAAAAGTCGAATTAAGCCTTAGGTCGAGTAGAAAGGTGGTTTAATAAAGTCGATGTAATTTTCATTAAGTTGACTTTATTTTGCTTAAGTCGACTTAAGCAAAGTGTAATGTAGACGCAGGGCACATTAAGTCAACTTAAGCCAAGCTTAAGTCGACTTAATTTACCAGTGTAGACGCAGCCATAGGTATATAATGCAAGATCCACCTCATCACATCTAATATACTGCTACCTCGCTTGGAGGAGAACACACCTTCACTTCCGCCAGAGTTTCAGCAGCACAACGAAATGAGCTGCTATTGTACTTGCAGTTCTTCTTACCTGAGCCCATGAAACAAGAGAACAGGTTGTTCCCAAATTATGATCTACGAAAAAGAAGAATATTTCTGGGTGTCACTGGGTCACTCTCACGAATATTTTAAAAACAGTGGGCTAAATCCCTCATTCCTTACTCAGGCAAAGCTTCTCTTGGAGGGACAAGGTGGGTGAGGTAATATCTTTCATTGAACCAATTTCTGTTGGTGAGCAAGACAAGCTTTCAAGTTGACAAAGAGCTCTTCTTCAGGTCTACTGAAGTCAAAGTTGCCAAGAAAAAAATGAGCCTGCAAAGATAGAAGATGAAATATAGCACTTTTTGAACTTTGTTAAAGTCCAGCCAATTCTGAATTTATATATAATTCAAATTGCATTCTTGTATGTAAAAGGCAAGCGGACACAATTGTAAATGTTAATTAATTTTTAAAAAGTTACTTTCTTGTAGTATCATAACATTATTCCCTACTGACAGCTTGCAAACCATTTCGAAGTGTGATGTCCAAAGAATTTCAATAATCCTAAAATAGCTGGATTTTGTATGGTGTTTAACGGTGTTTTCTTTAACAATAAAAACCAGCTTTTCCTTATGATTCCTTTCATTCTACATTAATGGGAAATGGATCAGCCATGAGGGATGATGTATTCTTTTGAGAGGAAGAAGAAGAGGCAAGTTGGCCCATATCTGTGTTCTTGCAAGTTTCCACCTTTCTAAACAAAAGGGTAATTGCCCCAAGATGAGACCTAAAAAAAGTATAAACAGGATACTCAGGTTTTCATTCACTCATTTATTAAAGGCTATAATGAGATTAGGTTTCTCATAGGCATAGTCCTGATATCATTAATATTTATAAAAGTAGCTTTTCCTAGGAACTAGATCATTTTTGACCCTCTCCTGTGCCTGAAAAGATCACCTCTGTAAGATCTCTGTTTCAATTGTATATTGAATGTACAAATTGTTGTGTATGATGCAGTGCACTGTTTAAAAACCCCAGAAGTCACTCTATAGAGTGGTGGTGGCGTAGATGCCTCCATAGCTGTTGCATCATTTTGTAAAATACTTTGGGGATCATTTGGGATAAAGTGTCCAATATATTTGATATTACTAAAATAATAAAAGAAAAAATAGTAGGATTTATATTTAAATTTTGTACAAACATACTTGATTCTCTAAACTCTTCCCCTTTTCCTTACTGTGTTGCTATCAAATCAAAGTGCAAAGTAAATAGTTAATGATGACTAAGGTGCATCATAGTTATCCATAGCTGGTTCTGCTAGAATGAGACAATATGTTGGTGTCCCTTACAGTGAGAAAATATAACTGTTCCAAGCAACCTGCAATAACAAATTCTTGTTTTACTATTAGGTATTATGGAGGAAGCCTGAGGGTCAAAACAGAGGATCCTACCACTGCAATCTTAATTCAGAGAAGTGCAGAAGGGATCATCAATGCTGTTGAGAAAGGAGGAACAAACACTGTAATGGAATGGGAAGTGGATGAACTTTTGAAATGGACAAATGCACTTAACTTTGAAGAGTAAGTTTGTGGGGAGGTTTTTTTTGTTTGTTTTCTTACCCCTCTGAAGAACTTTTGTTATTCATGATAGATCTCATGATCCCCAATTTCTCCCACTTTCAGTCTTCTCCCTTTAGTATTCTGTGTTGTGGCCTTCACTTTCCTAGAAATGTTTCATCTTCCAAAAAGTGAACTTAACAGAATAAAACTGTGTTTAATTTTCAGGATTTTATTAATTGTACCTTAAACTGAAAGTATGTTTACTTAATGTGCTTAGATATATTAGCCAGTGGAAAGACATTGCAACAAGCAACTTATCAACTAACTACCAGGGTAAGTGGCTCCAACTATAATTGAGGCATATGGCTTTAAATACAGGTTTGCTCTAAAAAATATTGTAAAAATGGCAGCTAAGTTCCATGTTCATTGTGTCAATTATTATCTCCATATCCACTATCCTTAGCTTCCAGGTACAAATATTCTTTCTAATGGCCTATCATGCGAACCCACCAAAGAATCAGTTTATGTAGCAGTATCATTAAGATCTGGTGATCTTTATGAATATCAAAGTGTAAATTACTTTTTAAACTAACCCTTGAAAAGGAAAATGGAATGTAGAGTTCCAGAAAATATTATTTGCCTCTTGAAAGGTAAATTTTTTTACTAAACTCAGCGGTAGCCAATTTTGATTTATACATTTGCTCCTGCAATCTGGTTTATTAACATTGCTACAAACGTTGATATTGTTCATCTTTGAGAAAATAAACAAGTTCGGGTCTATCAAATAATTTAAAATGGACTTTCTAACATCATGTTTATTAGTAATGCATGCATCATCTTACAATCATGTTTTACATCAATGAGTCCCAACCTGTGGCTCAGGGGCCAAAAGTGGCCCACCTGGTCTTTCAAAGTTATTGCAGCTCCCCCTCTGCTGGCTGCAGAAAGGAGTTGCTGCCTAACACTTCCCTCCTTCTGGCTGCAGCAGGAAGCATGGCAAAGGGTCTGCTAGGGTCCATAGGTGCTGGGGTTCCTGCTGGAGCCAGAGGAGAGGAGCACTGATCTCCTATTCCTCTGGCTGCGGAAGGGAACCACTAAGTAGGTACCTAGGTGCAGCACACAGGGCTACAGGATGCATGCAATCAAGTTCCAAAGGGGTAGCCGTGTTAGTCTATTGCAGAAAAACGAACAGAGTCCTGTGGCACTTTTAAAGACTAACAGAGGAAGCTCATGCAATAAATAAATCTGTTAGTCTTTAATAGTGCCACAGGTCTCTGTTTGTTTTTAGGATGCATGCAGTTTCCTTGCTGAAGCCAGGCACATGTAGGGTTACCAGATATCAAAGCATGGAAAGGAGGACAGGGAAGTACGAAAAGGAGGAGATGGAGAAAATGTAGTATTAATATAACTGTCATTGCCATATTATGTCATGGAAAATGGGGAATGATTAATGAATGCATGGCAGCATGAAAAAAATGGAGAACAAGTTGAACAACAGAAATATTTTTAGGGGACACAATAACTGCTGGACAGAGGACATGAAGGACATTCCTCCTTTTGCCTGACATCTGGTAACTAGGCATATGAGAGATCAGGCAGGAGGCAGCGTCCTTGCTGAACTCTTTCAGTCTGGCTGCAGTGGGGGTGGGGAATGCTTGTGGAAACTGGTTGCCCTTGACTCGAGGGCTGTAAAAATTCTATCTGTGGCCCTTGAGCCAAAAAGGTTGGGAAGGAAACCACTGTTTTACATGCAGTTTAGTCTCTCCTTCCCTTACATCTTTTTCCTCTGCTGTTAACAGGCTAGTAAACCTAAAATTAGACCTACCAGATATGCTGGTTCATAGTCATGTTATTTAATTGTATTAGAGTAAAGCCTGGGAGCAGGACCCTACTATGCTAGGCACTAGAGAAACACAGGACAATAAGACAGGCCCTGGCCCAGTAAATATGTAAGAACTGTGCTTTTGAAGGGTTCCAGTGAGGAAGATTCTTGTATACTTCACCTACCAGTTTGAAAGATTTTAGGGAATACTTTACATTTTAAAACTAAAATACATAAAACAGAATCACTTGGGATGAGGTAGTTAAGATTTATCTTCATTTATTATTGTGTCCTATTGCTGATACGTGGCTCCATCATTCATGTATGTAATGCAATTGCACTTGCCCCCAGTATATTTTAGGATTAAGTATACTACATTCCTGGCTGTAGTTGTTATATGGGTGTCTATTTTATATGGCTGAAGGTAACATACTGTATATGGTCCTTGGGCTATATCCATACTTAGCGTTTCCAATAACAGGGATTTTACAAGTATCAGAAAGGCTGATGACCAGCTTGTCTGAAAGAAAGAAATGAACGTTGCAGAAAAGTGCCTTTCTCAGATTGTCTACAGTAATAAAATCATCCTAACGTATTAAAAAAATATGTTGAGCACTTTATAAAAGTAAAGCATTTTCCACATAGCCCAGTAGATGTTAAAACATTTTTCAAGACACTAAGTGGGTCAGAATTGGCATCCCCAGTACCAAAATAACCCAATATTTTTAAACTGCATGTGTCATAGGTGGCAGCCAACCTTAAAAAATAAATGACTTACCGGTATTTTATATGCTAAAATCATTCTAACAGCATTAGTTGGTAGGCAGGAAATTCACATATGGCCTACATTCTTTGTTCCTAGATATATACATTTACTGTATTAATATGCACATTGTTTGCTTGCCATTTCCACATTTTCTGTTATTGTTTTTCCCTCTTTGTAGAGTAACAGTTCTATGCTGTCCTTGGTCTTCCTCTTGTTTCTTATGTATTTGAAAAATGTTTTCTTGCTATCCTTTATGCCTTCAGCTAGTTTACTCTCGGTTTGTGCCTTGACTTTTCTAATATTTCCCCTGCATAATTGTATTATTTGTTTATAGTCATCCTTGACTTGTGATTTGACCTAATTCCCCTTTTTGTAGGACTCTTTATTTTTAGATTATTGACAATCTCCTGGGTAAGCCAGGGTGTTCTCTTGCCATACTTCCTATCCTTCCAGTGCAGTAGAATAGTTTGCTTTTGTGCCCTTAATAATGTCTCTTTGAAAAACTGCCAGCTGTCTTCAGCTGTTTCTCCTCTTAAGACATGCTTCCTATGGGATTCTACCTACCAACTCCCTGAGTGTGCTAGAATCTGCCTTCTTGAAATACATTTTTATTTCCGTGTTCTCTCTCCTACCGTTCCTTAGAAGTAGCATGAGCCCTCCTTTGGCGTTGGAAGAGAAGGAGCAAGTGTGTGCAGGAAATAGGGGGAGGCAGTAGCATCAGTTTAACCAATGAACCCAGAACTCAGTTCCATAAAATAAAATAAACCAGGATAATCAGGAATTGTGTGATGACAGAAAACACTCTGAATTCACTCTGGTAATCTGGGTCATCACTAGATGCTCTGACGAACTGTAGTCTCACAGATCCCTGTTATCCCTCCATACACACTACCTGTATAAGATTGCTCCTTGTTTATTGTTAGGGCTGTCTCAAGCCTTCATTGTAACTGATAGAATAAAACTAAATCAATATAAGCCAGTTATAAAGCGATGTGTGACCCACAGGGGTATGCACTAATTTAACTACATTGATTTTAAAAATAATTTTAGTTAAACCAGAGGAACTGTTGTTGTGTAGACAAACCTCAGTTAAGTCAGGCAGGACCCACTCTTCTATGTATTGGCCTTTTTGACAAAGTGGCTTTCATAATGACACTTTATTTAGACATTATACAGTTCTGGGCTGTATAAATATGCAGCATGTCATGAACACTGGTGGGTGAGTGGGCTAACTAAAGGGAAAGACAACATACAAATAAAGGGCCAAATTCTACTTTCATTTGTATTGCGTAACTCCAGAGAAACTTTGTTGAGTTCCATAGAGTTACTGAGGAGTTACTCTACCGGGAAAGCAGAATTTGACCCACAATTTATTCTTAGGGCAGGGGGAAGATGGGGGCAATAGCTTTCACTGTTGGAAAATTAGACTGTATTTGTATTTGTTTTTTAACAATGGTACAGAATAAAGGGGAAAAAAATAAAGCATTGCTATCAAGGTATGTTTCTAAAGTGTTTTTCTTCATCCTAGGAAAAATGAATAATTTGGTCCATCTCACTAAAACAAACAGAACTTTTTAAAGCAGGGTTGTTCAAGTATGCTGAGGTTCTGAGTTTGATTTTTGTTATTTTAAAACAGCAATATTGAATTTTTGTAAAGAGACAAGAAACACAATAGGTCAGAATATAACCTTGTGACAGTTACTTTAGATAATATCTATATTACTATTCACAGATTTTTCTGACCTGCATTTTTTTTGTATTCTCTTTTTTTTTTAGGTTTCCAGTTTGTCGTATCACAACATGATGCATGTGAATTTTCACAGATACCTTATAGTACCATCCAGGAAACACCACTCGCTAATCCATTAAGTTTAAATGAAACAGACTTTAAATCAGGGACCACTATGACACCATTAAACTCACCATGTCCATGACGAGGGACTCTCCCAATGGATAAAAATTCTGAATGATGATTTCGTTCCTATTCATTAGAATACTGTTTTTCTCTATTTCAATTTGATATGAAATGAAGATATAGTTTCAGCAGTTAGAGTTAACTAAATAAGAATTCTGCATGTAAAACACAAATGTGATGCTGCATGGTTCCCTAGACCTAGAACATGAAAACAGCTGTAGTGGGTCACACCAATGATCCATCTAGCCCCCAAATCCTGTCGTCAAATAGCGTCCACTGGTAGGTGCTTCAGAGGAAACAAACAGAACAGATCATTCTCAAGTGATCAATCCTGTTGGCTATTCCCAGCCTCTGGCAAACAGCAATTCCTGCCCCTACTGACTAATAGCCATTGGTGGACCTATCCGCCAAGAATTTATCTAGTTCTTTTTTAAATCCTATTATATTCTTGGCCTTCACAACATCTTCCAGCAAAGAGTGCCACAGGCTGACTGTGTTGTGTGAAAATAATACTTTCTTTTTGTTTTTAAATCTGCTGCTTATTAATTTCATTGAATGACCTCTAATTTTTGTCAAATTCCAAAGGGGTAGCCGTGTTAGTCTATTGTAGAAAGACAACAGAGTCTTGTGGCACTTTTAAAGACTAACAGATTT
>ML685902.1:3357213-3472857 GCA_007922175.1 Pelusios castaneus
AAATCTGTTAGTCTTTAAAAGTGCCACAAGACTCTGTTGTCTTTCTAATTTTTGTGTTATCAAAAGGAGTAAATAACACTTCCTTATTTCCTTTCTCTACACCAGTCACAATTTTATAGACCTCTCTCATATCCTTCTAAATGGTTTCTTTTCGAAGCTGAAAAGCCCCAGTCTTATTACTCTCTCCTCATATAAAAGTATTTTCATTTACCTAATCATTTCAGTTGCCCTTTTATATACTTTTCCCAATTCCAATGTATTTTTTTGAGAGGGGACAATCACGAGGCTAACATCCATGGAGTTATGAAGAGGAAATGTGATAGTCGGTCCTGTTGTCTATTCCTTTTGTAACAATTCCAAAATTTGTTACCTTTTTTGAATGCCGCTGCACATTGAGTGGATGTTTTCAGAGAACTGTTCTCTTTTTTGAGTGGTAACAGCTGATTTAGACCCCTCATTTTATATGTATCATTGAAATTATGTTTTCCAATGTGCATTTCTTTACATTTATCAATATGAATTTCCTCTGCAATTTTGTTGCCCAGTCACCCAGTTTTGTGAAACTCTTTATAACTGTTAATAGTTTGCTTCGGACTTAACTATCTTGAGTAGTTTTTATCATCTGCAAATTTTGCCACCTCACTGTTTACCCTTTTTCCAGCACATTTATGAACATGTTAAACAACTCTGGTTCCAGTATAGACCTCCTGAGAGACACCATTATTTCTCTCTCTTCAGTCTGAAAACTGACCATTTATTTTTATCCTTTGTTTCTTATCTCCTAACCAGTTAATGATACAGGAGAGGACATTCCCTCCTATCTCATGACAGCTTACTTTGCTTAAGAATCTTCGGTGATGGACCTCGTCAATGGCTGTCTGAAAATCTCAGTGTTCTATATCTATGAGGTCACTCTTGTCTATATACTTGTTGATCCTGTCAAAGAATTCTAGTAAACTAGTGAGGTACAAGATCCTTTTACAAAAACAATGTTGACTCTTTCCCAACAAATTGTTTTCATCTGCATGTCTGATAATTAATTTTATACTTTAGTTTCAACCAATTTTCACGATATCGAAGGTAAGCTTACTGACCTGTAATTGCCTGATCAGCTCAGGAGACTTTTTAAAAAAATGGCATCACATTAGCTATCTTCCAGTCATCTGCTATAGAAGCTGATTTAAATGATAGGTTATATATCACAGTTAATAGTTCTACAATTTCACATTTGAGTTCCTTAAGAACTCTTGTGTGGATACCATCTGGTCCTAGTAACTTATTCGTTTTAATTTATCAATTTCTCAGGTTTGAGAATCTCCCTCACTTCCTCAGCCATGGAGACCAATATGCAAAGTATTTATTTAGTTTCTCCGCAACAGCCTTATTTTCCTTGGCTATGTCTACACTTGTTAATTTAGGTCGACTTAGCTAAGTCAACTTAACAAAGTCGACTTAGCATGTCCACACCTAAATTTTAAGTCGACTTAGGGGGGACCCTACAAAGTCGATCTAGAGAGTCCACACTGGATGCCTAGGTTGACTTCTAGGGGCTAGGTGGACCTGGGACAGGTCCACAGTGGCAGGGGGAGCACCCCTTGCCAAGTGCCAGGGGGCTCAGCCGTTGCCCCATTGTACCTGGGTACAATGGGGCAAAGGGGGACAGGGACCCTGGCAGGGCATAGGGGCAGGGTGGGCTAGGCTCTGCCCTGCCCTGTGGGGGGGCATGCTAGGCTCTCCCTGTGCCACCCCCCCGGCAGGGAGGGCAGTGGGGGAGTCCTGGAGAGCCCTAAGTCGACTTAGAGCTACTTCAGGTCTACACTGGCTTAAGTCAACTTCAGAAAGTCGACTTAAGCCAAAAGTCGACTTAAAATGAGGTTTAATAAAGTCAACTTAATTTTCCTTAAGGAAAGTGTAGTGTAGATGCAGAGTAAATTAAGTCGACTTAATGTACAAGTGTAGATGAACCCCTTGAGAGCTCATTTAGCATCTCTATGGTGTAGTGGCGCCACTGGTTGCTTAGCTGTCTTCTTCCTTCAGTTGTACTTAAATTTTTTTTGCTGTACTTTTTGAGTCTTTGGCTAGCTGTTTTTCAAATTCTTTCTTGGTCTTCTTAATTTTATTTTTATACTTAATTTGCCAGAGTTCATGGTTTGTTTTGTTTTTATTATTTTCCTCAATAGAATTTAACATCCTTTTCAAGGATGCCTTTTTGCTTCTACCTGTTTCTTTGACTTTGTTTATCCATGGCTTTTCTGATCCTCTTACTATGGTTCTTAATTTGGGGGTATACATTGAAAGGGAGCCTCTATTATGATGTCTTTTAAAAGTTTTCCTGCAAATTGTAGGGATTTTGCTTTTGGCACTGTATCTTTTAATTTCTGTTTAATTAACTTACTCATTTTTGTGCAATTCTCCTTTTTTAAATTAAATGCTACCATGATGCTTTAGTGTTGCGCCCCTGCAGGGATGTTAAATTTTATTATGTTGTGGTCACTATTACCAAGTGGTTCAGCTAAATTTAACTCTTGGACCAGATCCTGTGCTCTATTTAGGACTAAATCAGGAATTATATCTCCTCTTGTAGGTTCCAGGTCTAGGTGCTCCAAGAAGCAGTCATTTAAGATGTCAAGAAACTTTATATAGCACATTTGCTGCTTCCTACTATTCAGGAAGGCAGTTACTCTTCTATAAAAGGAAATTGGGCTGGTTTAGAATGATTTGTTCTTGACAAATCCATGTTGGCCATTACTTATCATCCTATTACCCTATAGTACTTTCAAATTGAGTGTTTGATAATTTGTTCCAGAATCTTTTCAGGTATTGAAATGAGATGTCTGGTCTATAATTCCCCAGATCCTCTTTCTTCCCCTTTTTAAATACCAATACTATGTTTGTCCTTTTCCAGTCTTCTGGGATCTTGTGTGTCTTCCATAAGTTCTCAGAGATAATTGCTAACAGTTCCAAGATTGCTTAAGATAGTTCCTTCTAAGTACCCTACTGTGAATTTTATTTTCCTCGGGCCCTGCTGACTTGAATACCTCTGACTTGTCTAATGATTTTTTAATCTCTTCTTTCCTTATTCTGGCTTGTGTTCTGTCCCACTTGTTAATATTATTGTAAAAGTATCTCATCATAATTAACCTTTTAAAATAAACAGTTCAGCCTTCTTTGTTGTCATCTATTCTCTCTCCTTCCTTCCTAAGTAGTGGACCTACATCTTTCTGTCTTTCTCTTGCTGCTAATGTAATGTATTTAAGTCACTAAGAGGAGGTTTTATGTCCCTTGTAGGTTGTAACTCATTTTGTGCCTTAACCATTCAGATTTTTCCATCCATACTTACACTATTCTTTTGTATTCATCCTGAGAAATCTACTTCCTGTAGAAGGCCTTTAAATTTTCTAGTCATTAAATAACTGTGAATGCAGCCATATTGGCTTCTCACTATTATTCCTTTTCTAACTTCTCATTGGGTTAGTTTGCTTTGTGTTTTTTCTTCCTGATGGACCTTTCCTACTAGTTCTCTGAGTTTGTTAAAATCTGCTTTGTTTTAAGTCCATTGTCCCTCATCTGCTGCTTTCATTTCTTCCTTTCCTTAGAATCAAGGGCTATGTCTACACTGGCAAGTTAGTTCGAATTAAGGAAGCTTAATTTGAACTAACTTAAGCCTTGGCTACACTAGGCTTTCATTAGTTCGAATTAAGGGCTTCCTTAATTCGAACGAATAAATTTGCTTATACTTTTCGAAGTAAGGGTTAATTCGAACTAGTTAGTTCGAATTAACCCAATGTGGCCATGTTAGTTCGAACTAAGCGTTAGTTCGAACTAACCGGCACATTGAGCTCAATGCAATTGACTAATTTGAACTAACCAAGTGCCATGCACTGCACTTGCTTAGTTCGAACTAAAATTTGCTAGTTCCAATTAACTAATTCGAACTAACTAAAATTAGTTCGAATTAGTTAGTTCAAATTAACTAATTCGAACTAACTTTGGTAAGTGTAGACATAGCCAAGGATTTTATCATTTCATGATAACTTTCGCCAAGTTGCCTTCCACCTTCAGATTCACAACCCACTCCTCAATTTTATTCAATATCAAGTCTAAAATTGCTGATGCTTCTCCCTCCCCTAACTCCCATTACTTTTCCGACCATCTAAAACATGAAAGTTTCCCTAGTGCCTTCCAAGAATGTATTGGAGATTTTGCATTTTGTTGTATTGCTTTTCCAACAGATGTCTGGGTAGTTACTACCAGAGTTTGTGTTTTGGATACGATTCATTGATCTCCACCTCCTAGCTGCTCCCTAACCTGTCAATAATATCAAAACAAAATTGTTCTTCTTAAATAACTTTTGTAAAAAAAGCATAACAGGATTTTTTTGGGGTGAGACGTCTCTTGTTCTGCCTTGCATTATGGAGTTCATCTCCAAAGCAACCGTGAACAGAAAAAGAAATCCCCACAAAAAGCTGACCTTTTGCTTGGACTAATAGGTGAAAAATTGAATAAATTGAAGATTATTGTTTTGACAACAAAGACATCATATAAAAATACTGTTTTGTTATTATGGGCTCTAATCTATTTCAGGATTTCCTATAGCTATCAATATCTTTGTATTCTGTAATTTATCCTGGAGAAAAACTGCTCATTTTACTAATACACCGATTTTCTAAGCATCAGTGTTAAAATATCTTGATTCATATTTTGAATAAGTAGATATATTTATCATTTAACCTAAGCAGGAACTATAACTCCTTTTATACATCAACTTCTGTAAATCAATTGCAAATTTTACTTATGTGATAAAAGTGAGATATTTAACTCTCTTCTCTATGCATTTCCTTCTCTACAGCAGCTCCCAATTTTTCCAGTTGTGGTCTTCACTCAGTTGACCCTATCCCCTCCTGCTAAAATGAGCAGTTTTAGTTAATACTGACATTTAAATATCATCATTAGGTTTTGGTATCAACATGCAATAAATGAATGGAGCCAGGGGTACACCTTTCAGAGGCTTTGTTTCAAGCTGTGTGAAGACTATAAGACAACATTGCATCACCTTACACTTAGTTCAGGCTTTGAACTGCAAAAATAACAACACTAAAAACACATGCCTTCAACTTTTAACAGTCACACAATTGTATGTATCATGTCAATCTTACTAACAGTGACATCTTTATTGAAACATTTTCACTGAAGCACTACAGCTCTTATGGGTACAGAAAAGTTAATATTCATGCAGAACATACCCTCATTAATGCATTGCACATACAAATATAGAATTTTCTACATTTTATGAACTCACAAATTCTTGGAAGGATTAATAAGCCTTAGTTTTAAGCACGGAATTTTTGGTGATGAAATCAAACGTGTATTCTAATAGGTTTTCTTTAAGCACAAAGTTCCATCGCTACATGTAACTGTCACATAACATACATCAAATCTATTGAGAAATTCATTTGAAAGTGCGTGGTGTTGGTCTTTAGCAAGCATGAAAGGTTCCAGATTGACAGGTATGGAGACTGAAGTCCTCACTTTACTCAAAGGCCAACGCAGCTGCATCCCCCTCCCCCCCGCTGCCAATTTAGCTCCATCCCGGTTCTAAAGAAATCTTCTCTACTATTTTAGAGGGTAAATTCAGTCTCCACAGCCCATTTAAATCTGTGGCCTCTTTGCTGAGGTTGGACACTTGTCCAACAGAAACTGCACAGAGACTAACGTCTCATTTTACATATTCAACAAAACTGTCACTGGCTTTAAAAAAATATAAATCAAAATCTGTTAAAAAAAGCCAAAACATTTTCCTTCACAGTCTCACTAAAGTTCTAATATTTCCCCTAGAAATAGTCAATGAAAAATTATCACATTTTCCAGGCATACAATTCACACATTCCAGGGAAATATTAAAAAAGCAATATAATATGGCTTCATATTTTGTACCTTACTAATATAGTAAATGTATAGGGCTTTTTTATATTAATCTACCTGACTTTCAATGCTGCTGCACTTGGATTTCTGCCTAACCATTATTCAGAACAAAATGCCTCCCCTATGTATTTATTAAAGGTCTTTTCTGGGTCTCTTATATAAAAGCGAAATTGCAGGCATGTACCTCAAAAATAGATAGTTTAGACATCAAATACAATAATCATTTTCCAGTTCTTACTTTTAAAAAGACAACTGCAACATACAAAACCAAAAAGAAAGCTCAAGCTTAATAGTCTCTGTCGGGTGGTGTGGAGAACTGCACCCTGACACCAGTAACTGCACTGTAATGTGTTTAGCAAGGTGAGTCCTCAGAATAAATGTAGCTCTGTCACACATTAACATCACTTAATTAGGTATTCCTCCTTTAAAGTAACTCTCAATGTAAAATAAATACTCAGAGGTATAAAAATAATTCTGTTACTACAGCATCTTCTATTATGAATAATGAAAGTACACAATTTGTGTGTTTCTTTTTTGCAATGAATGCTGCTTGGGCAATGAAAATAGACTGATTCAATTCATTTTCTGGTCTTTATGCACACACTGAGTTCACAACACTATGGGGGGGAATGTTTACATTTAAAACTCATCTTTGAAGCTAAAAATTAATGGACTTTTTTATGTATATTAGATCAATGATTTATTTTAACACAAAGCCTATCTTTTGGGCCTAACTAGTTGACAGTGTCCCTTTCTGAGGATTCTCCATAACTACTGGAGTGAGTTTAGAGTTTACCCAAACACTAGTAATACTACCTCTAAAGCCTGGCCCAATTAAATGTGAGTCACTTACAGTGATCTTTGTGTTTTTTAGAGGAATGGTGACAAAATTCCAGGCAGTAAAACCAATGGTCAAGATTTTAAAAAAGCAAGTGCCTAATGTTAAGACCCCAAACTCCATATTTAGGTCGTTAGATAAGTTACCTAACATTCTGAAATGATGAGCAGCCAGCAGCTCCCACTAAAGTCATGAATTTCATTTGAAAATCAGGTCACACTTACTTAGCAGCCTAACTTTAGGCACCTATTTTTGAAAATCTCGGCCAATGTCTTTTTGCTCAGTGTCCTCCTCCTTACCATCCTATAGTTGCATACCAAGACTCCTGTCCCTTCCCCAGATGATGTCATTAATACTTACATATAGTGAGGCACGTGTCCTGTCAGACATGTTTAATTCTGAGATGCAGCTACAAACTACTGTGCCTCTAAAGGAAGTCAATTTCACTCTTCCATTACATTAAATCCCAAGATTGCTGAGTGTCCACATAAGTCTATGTGGAGTGTTGTTGTAAATGTGCTAGTCCCAGAATATTAGAAAGAGAAGATGAGTAAGGTAATATCTTTTGTTGGACCAGCTTCTGGGAGTGTGTGAGAGAGTAGCTTTTGAGCTTATACAGAGCTGTATTTCAGGTCTGGGAAATAAACATTTCAAAGCTTGTCTCTCTCATCAACAGAAGTTTGTCCAATAAAAGATAGTTACCTCACCCACACACTCTCTAACAGAAAAGGGTGTCTTCAGTACAAACAAACTAAAAAAGAGGCTTATCTTAGTTTCTACCAGCAGTCCAGAATTAAATCTCTGTAGAAAAACTTCTTAAAACTAAATGAAATGGCAAAAATCAGACAAACAAAAGTCAGCGAAATGCTAAGGTGTGCCAGCATTCAGGCATTAACTACGAGTGTACTTATACTGCTATGAAAAAGGCAGAAAGTCCAAATTAAAGATTCAACTGAATTGTGACAGACTTTGTATCTTTTATTTGTGTCATTTTAAATATAACAAAAAATTGGACCGTAGGGACTGAATAGATTTTCCCATTATACATGGTTCCTATCTTACCAAAGCAGACAGTATCATTTATTACAAAGGGATACGGCAAAGCAAAGCAATGTAACTAGTAAAACTAGACACACTCAGTAAACAAGCTGTGCATTCAAATCGTAATTTTAAAGCTACCAAACACAATTCTTTCAGACAATGAAAGAATGTTTGCTCTGGGCTAGAGGTTGTTTGTCAGGTTCCAGCCCATGGTCAGTCTGTTTGAGATAAAGTTAATATTGTTGCTTAAAGAACTAAAAATTCTGGTTGATACAAGGAGTGCACCAAAACAATTTTGGCTACAGCAGCACAAAAAGCAGCACTATATTGTTCTTGACTGAAAGGTCACTTACCTAGAACAAACTGCAATAAATGCCCCATCTGCTTATCAATAGATTGCAGACCTATAATGAGGTTACAAAGTACACAAGAACCTATCTTTATGGGATATGAAATTTTGTTTAGCTCTAAACTTTTTATTTAACATTTCCCTTTTGTATTTTGGCAAGTACCACCTCAACATCAGTTTTAAGATGCACAGTGTTTCTTTTCCTTTTTGTAACACAATTGTTCAATGTCTTTTGGTTCACAAATCATTCCTGCAGTATATAGTCTACATGTGACACAAAACAAGGTCTAAATGTTTAAATGATATTCAAGACTCAATGATATTCAAGATTAAAAAGATTTTGCAAGTATATTGTATGTGCTATCTCCATGTTAGCAAAGACTAACCATTCCTTAAAGGTCGCAAGATTTTCATGGTATGGTATAGGAACACCAGAATGCTGCACTTGGTGTTCTGTGTATGGTGATCACAGATGTGGAAAGTAATATAACCAGATAAAAATCATTTAAAAATTAGACACTTGCTTAAGCTACCTAGTTGATTCTGATACAATATCTCCATTAAGAAGTATCAATCTGAAATGCTGACCCAGCCACCCTCTCTGAAAACTAAACAGATTTCCTGTTCACTCTTTAAAACCTATTGGATACTTCAAAATCATACCCAGGGTTTCCACCCTGGAAAGAGGCGGCTAAGATTTTTGGGATCCATGGCTTGCTGTATGAGAAGGTTCACTTGTCCACCCACACTGAGCACCGTTCCCTCCTCCACACCTTTCAGCTTCTCCTGAAGTCTCATCAGGACACGTTCTGCAACTTTGTTAAAACTCTGGTCATCTCTGATAGCAAAATAAAAAAGAAAAATAATCAGATGCTATATGGAGCCTCAACAGGATGAATAACTTTGGGTTAGGCAAGAAAAGTGGAAAAACCAAGGCAGGAAATATCCAAGCACCTCTTACCTGGCTTTTCTGTTACATTCTTGATCACTAGTACTGAGTGTGGAGCTGATATCAGCCTCATCCTCTGGCCTCTGTTGCAAATACAATGCTTTCAAAGGATTCATGGTCCAGTCAAAAAGAGGATCATAGAGCAGCACCTACGCAGGAAAGAAATATCTGCTTAAATTAAATTTTTAACTGCAGCTAGCTCAATGCCCTACCAGGATGGGAGGGCTGAAATCCATTCCAGTCACATGGGTAAGAGGTTTTTATTTGGCACAATCCAATAGAATCAGAATGTCCCAATTAAACGGACATGGTGTGAATCAAAACCTTGCACATTTGACCACCCTTGGATATTGGAAAACTTCAGATCCATCCAAATTTGGCTGCTTTGTCCCATCTCTACAATGAAAAGATCATTATTTCTAGCGATTAAAGATTTTTATTGGTTTTCAATACACAACCTTAAGCTTTTTAAATTCTTTTTTTAATTTTCAAATGACTAAGAAACTTGTGTAGCAAAATGTTGTTTCTCTTATTTTCCCAAGTCTTTGGCTTGTGTTAGTATTATTTCATGGTTGTGCCTTGGACATTTTGTTCTTGAAAAATAACTGTTGCAGGGCAAAAAACCTGATAAACTGGCATTTCCTATTATACTTCTGTGAAATTACCTCATTTTGTTTACTGAAGGTACTGTATAAAAGCGATTTAATTCCTGTGACACTGGTCATAGCAGGAATTCTATATTTCGCTGATTGGAAGTTTCTGATTATTAAAGTAACAGGCAATTTATATTAATTATATGCTTGACATGGTTACCACAGAAATGTGAGTTGGCTGTTTAGAAAATGCTATATGGATGACAACAGAGTCCTGTGGCACTTTTAAAGACTAACAGATTTGCCACAGGACTCTGTTGTCTTTCTACAATAGACTAACACGGCTACCCCTTTGGAATTTGACTATATGGATGAGTAATTCTGGAAAATGCATTGCAACTGTAGTGCAGAGGCTCATTGTTGTCGGGCTGGCAGGGCGCCGGCCCTGGGTAGAAAAGCCTGAGCCCCGAATCTATTCCGGGGCCCAGGAACCGAGAGAACTCCGGCGGAACGCATGTTCCGCTCTGCCCTGCAGGCAGGCTGCTGCTCAGCTGGGAGCAGCGGCCGCCAGCCGGGCTGGGGAGTTTTCAAATCTCCCGCCCTGAGCATGCTCCGAAAGAGCAAGTTCAGGGCGGGAGCGGCCTCCTGGCCAGCCCAACGCCGGGCGCCCCTGCAGCTCTCCGGCCACGTAAGCTCAGGGGCTGGGCGGGTGAGTGCTGCGGAGCTGGGACTGGGGAGGCTGGGCGGTCTGGGGAGCTGATGGGGGACGGGCAAGCCGGGAAGCCAATGGGAAACTGGGGGGTTGGGGAACGGGGACCGGACGGGCTGGGAAGCTAATGGGGAACTGGGGGGTCGAGGAACGGGAGCCGGTGGTGACCGGGAGGGTCGAGGCGTTGCAGCCGGCGAGCCGGAGGCAGGGAGTTGCCGGGCAACGGAGATCAGGGGGCCTGGAGAGTGCCCGGGACAGAGAGGACTCGGGTTCGGGATTTCTAAAGGGGACTGGGGGTGTGGGGTGGGTTCTCCTGGGGGGCCCGGCCAGCTCGCCTCCTGCCTGGTCCCAGCATGTATTTTGGTCTCTCAACCAAAAAGGTTGGGAACTACTGCTTTATAATGCAAAATTTTGTGTGTTCATTTGCTTATTCTTTCTTTCAAATGATACTGCTATCTTGAGGGGGAAAAAAAAGTCCTGTGGGATCTAGGGGTGTGGTCTAGCTGGGGTGGGGCTAACGGGGTGGGCTGGGGGCCACAGCCCTGGATCTTTTTGCTATCCAGCAACGCCCCTGCTGTAGTGTGAAAAACACTGATACCAATATTCATTGTAGTTGACAGCATCAGTCATACTATTCCAGTCTGCATACATTAGGGCAGGGAATAAAACATTTTCTTTAAGTAGCAAGCATGAAGAAACATTTACCTCTACAATAGTCAGCAAAGCTTCTTGGGAATTTCTCATAACAGCCATAGTCTTCTCACAACATCTACAAAAGATTTAAAAAAAACAAAAAAAAAACCCCAACCATTTCTTAGTGTCTCCCATTTTTAGTAAAACTAAAGAATAATTTTTCTCTAATTTAAACAATCAATACCTTTCTCAGGGATTATTTTAACACAAGACTACCTTTATTGATGCTTCCATTTTAGAAAACAACCAAGGAATTTCTGACCTGGTAATTTTCTGTTAGCAGCTTCTTGGTCCATTGTTCACTAATGGGCCCAGGTCCCCCACTTGTGAATTTGGAATTGGTCCAGTGTTGCTGAAGGTTTCAAGATTTGCCCTGCACTTCAGCTCTGGCCACCTGAAGGGTTCTTCCTAAGATGCAGTAACTGACAAAAGGTTGACACATTAATTAACCTTAATGCAATTCTATGTCTAAGTGTCCCTTAAGAAAAAAATAATTTGTGTTCCACTCACCAGACTGCCAGGTTGGGCTGAATGAGGTGAGAAACTGCTAACAGATGAACACCAGGTAAGAAATTTCTCATTCTGTTACACAATGCTTCTCCTCATTCATCACTAATGGGAGCTAATGAGGAGTGAACCACAGAAGTAGAAAGGAAAGGAGGGCAGATTTGAATTACTGTAGGAGAATAATAGGAAGGAAGGAATGTTCCCCCATATAAAGATCAACATTCGCTTGTCCAACCTATGGCCCACGGGCCAGACTCTGGCCTGCCAAGGGCTCTTATCTGGCCCGCGGCGCTGCCTGGAAGCAGAATGGCTGACCATGTGGCCCAAGGCAGAAGAGCTGCTAGCTGAATTCTGATAATTAGAGCTCCAGCCAGGTGCTGGAGGGGGGGAGAGTAGCAGGGGGATCAGGGCCCCTGTGCTGTGGAACCGGGACCAGGGGCTGTGCGGAACTGGAGGGGAAAGGGTTTGGGAGTGGGGAAGGTGATTGCAGGCAGCGAGGTGCCTAGTCAGGAGGGGGGTGGAGAGGGGAGAGAAGAAGCTGATCAGACCAGGGAGGTGCAGAGCCAGAAAGGGAGGGATTGGAAGGGGAAGAAGGTGATCGGGGACCTGCGGAGCCGGTAGGGAAAGGGGCTGGGAGTGGGGAAGGTGATCGGGACAAGGGGAGGTGCAGAGCCAGGAGGAGAGGGGATTGGGAGCGAAAAAGGTGATCGGGACTGGGAGGTGCAGAGCTGGGAGGGGAAAAGTGATCCAGACAGCCAGGTGCAGGGCCAGCAGGGAAAAGGGACTGGGAGAGAAGGAATATGATCAGGATGGGGATGTACAGAACAGGAGGGGAAAGGGACTGGGAGGAAGGTGATAAGACCAGGAGGAGAGGTGTGCAGCCAGTGGGGAAGGGGTCGGGGGCTAGGAAGGTGATTAGCAGGCAGCGATGTGCCTGGCCAGGAGGAGGGGAAGGAGGCTGGGAGAGCAGGAAGGTGATAGGAACCAGGCATAATGCAGGGCCAGGAAGGGGGAAGGAGGCTGGGTGCGGAGGAAGATGGTTGGATCTGTGAGGTGAAGTGAGGGGTCAGGAGGGAAAAGAAGATTGGCAGACAGTGAGGTGCAGGGCTGGGGAAGGGAAACTCTGAGGGTCCCACTGCTCCCCATGCTCCTCCCAGCTCTGCAACCCCTCCCTGGCCATGCTCCCTGTGTTCTCCCGCCACCCCACATGGCCATCCTTGCCCTGCCACACTCCACTGCCACCCTCTGTCATGCTCCCCGTGCTCTTCCCTGCCACCCCATACAGCAACCCTTGCCCTGCCATGCCTCCTTGCCATCTGTACACATCAATGCTTCCTGGGGGAAAAAAAAGGGAGAAGTCCTTTTCAAATTCTCACAAAATGTGGTTTTATTAACAAGTGAAAACTTGTGTACAGTTGTGAAAGTGACACTTATCCATCCTCCGAACAGTAATCTTACTATATTATTTGGAAATTGTGTTTAGGTATGAAATACAAGTTTCCACTTTTATAGACCCAAACTGAGTTTGTAAACTGTTTTCATTTTTTGATTGTTTAATTTTAATTAAGAAGATGATAAATTTCTATGCCTTAGCTATGCAAAATTTGCTCACTGGCCCTCTGAGTGAGCAAAAAAACTGCAATGTGGCCCCTCATACTAAAAGGTTGGACACCCTTGATCTATATAAATGAGAAGTTATCTGGGAACCAACCCAACGGTACCGTCTTATCTAAGGATGCCTCTTGAGGGGAATGGACCCTTAACTTTGCAAGTCTTCCTTTGATGATGCTCATACACTTGCCCCCCAATTCTTTGAATTGTTTCCCAGATCTTTACATGCTGATTGGTGCAGGATTTTAATGTTTTGCAACTTTAGGGGCCCTGGCCTTTTGGACAGAACAAAATGAACAGGGTACAACTGGTGTGTGTGCTCCATATGCTGGAGACATATCTTTGGAGCACTAGGAATGCTTATATATACCACAATCTTCCGAAGATTAGAACAAAATGCTGGGAGACCTATTTTCCTGGAATTATGGAAAGAACTTACTGAAATAAAAAGGTGTGCAGAGGTGCAAACCTTCTTGATTGATAATAACTTTTTCCTCAAGACAACAGCAGTGTGGTTCTTCTATGGATAATGGAACTAATTTCCAACCCTGTCTTTTGACAGTAATGGTGATTAGAAATACCAGCCACACTCTTGTCTAATCTGTCATTCTTATCAATCTTGACATCCGATGAAATCCAGATGGGGAGTGTGATATGCCTACCTATGGGACATCATTAGGGCTGGTACCCAACTTTCTAATGATGATTGGGTGTAGGCCTCCAGCCTTTCTGGAGAAACTCTAGGTCATGAGAAGTCTGAGATCATCAGAACTTCATGATTATTTTATTTGTGTTACAGTAGCGTCTAGTGTGCAGGAACTCAAAGTGGTAGGCACTGTACCAACCAAGAGACTGTCCCTTCCCAAAGGAGCCTTCTGTTTCCCCTTGCACCAAAAATGTAAATTTGACCAGATCAATGAATGAAATTTCCTGGTTTAGTTATGTTAGATACTAAAATGTATAACAGGTTAATGGAGAATCCAATTACTCTTTTCCTTCAACGTTGACTGTAGATGCTCCAGATCTGGATGAAGAAGTCAGCAGTCAAGAGGTCTGGTGTATTCGGATGCAATGTAGATTCCTTGGCTGTCCAGCTATCCAGAGAGCTTTCTGTGCCAGTGGGATATTAGGAAGTGACTGACTAACTTTCCCTTTTGTCTGTAACCTTTAGTGAACTGTCTTGAAAGTTAGCAGATTCTTCTCTACCACAGATTTTCATTGCTGGGGAGCTTTGACTCCTGGTTACAGAAGGGATATAATCACTCTGGCTTCAACCATAAGCAAATCGCTAATGGGAGATAGAAGCAGTCTTCCTCTGTCAACACCACAATCCCCTGTAGCATGTTTTTTTGCGCCTCTTTCAGAAGCAGGTGGTACTGTTCATCATTGAGAGTTTACTGGACCTGAACTGCTGGTCTGATCCTATGTGGCCATGGTTTTTTGTTCAGACATGCCACTGACAGAGCTGCCAAAGGGAACTAAAAGGATGTGCACTCTTACATTTTGGAAGTTTGTATTCCAGATATGCACCCCTCACTTGTGAATGAAAATGAGTAGGAAAGAGTCCAGAGGGAAAATTGGGTCAACTGTCAGCACACTGTTTGTATTCACCTGCCCACAAAGGGACATTCAGATGGAATCTGAGAATGACACAATTTTGCACTGCATAAGGTGTGTGGTTCCATGTCATCGGAAGGAATTTCCACAGCTGCCTTTGAAAAGTCCACTCAAGAGATGAAGCCAGTGCATGGCACTGCAATCCTAGCCACTGGAGATAATTGGCTATGGGTGAACCCTCCCAGCAGGGGCATGCACAGGAATAAAAATGTGACTGCTTTTGGAGGGGCACACTCTATGCTGCTGCCACAGCCCAGGAGCTCTCCACGCAGCCCCACTGAGGATTACTGTGCTGCCCCCCCCCCCCCCCACATCCCCACTGCAGGATATCCCATGCTTCCATCTGTCAGCTTCCGCCCTGGCCTTGGGGCCAGAGCAGTTCTGTGCCCCTGCCAACTGGTGTGTGTGTGTATATGTGTCCCATGCTTCTGCTTGCTGTTCTCCCCCACCGGGCACACCCCTGCCTCCCAGGAAATGATTGATGCAATGAATTTTTGGCCGTCTCCCATCCGAGTACTAAACAGCATGACTGTCCTGAAGAAAGTCCAGACTAGCCAGATACTAGGGCCTTTGATGTTTTGATACCACAAGAGCAACTTTATCCGGATGCAGATTAGATCATTAATGTTGAAGCTTGCCTGAAAGATAGCTGACTCCCTCCCATTCGTATCCCGCTTGGATTAACAGTTCCCACCCAACAGCCAAGCTGCCAAATTTAAACAGTACGGGATAGGAACTTGATGAAGGATGTCTGGTCTCCCTGGTAGATGCAAGGGGTTTTAACACTATAGCTACCAGGTCAAAAACCATGTTTTCCTTGGCCAGTGTGCAGCTAGAATTATAACTTGAAAACAACTCAAAATTAAAATTATACAGCTGAATCTCAACACCAGTGTTACAAACAACCTGTTATATGTGAACAATTTTTCCTGACATGAAAAAAAAAAAAAAACAACTAATGCCAATGATGAACAAGATGACATGCCTTCACATTCTCCACTGGCTCAACGTGTTAATGATCGACAGCTTAATGTCTAATTGGCAACCGGTAACAAGTGGAGTGCCCCAGGGGTTGGTTCTGGGGTCAGTTTTGTACAACATCTTCATTAAGGGTCTGGAGGATGGGCTGGATTACACCCACAGCAAGTTTGCTGATAACACTAAGGTGAGGAGAGTGGTAGATATGCAGGAAGGTAGGGATAGGATACAGTTACCTGCCAAAAGAAATCTGATGAGGTTCAACAAGGATAAGTGGTGAGTCTTGCACTTAAGACACAAGAGTCCCATGCACTGCTACAGGCTGGGGACCAACTGGCTAGGCAGCAGTTCTGCAGAAAAGCACCTGAGGGTTACAGTGGACAAGAATTTGGGTATGAGACAACAGTGTACCCTTATTTAGATGGGGTTAGTTCTGCTTTGAGCAGGAGGTTGGATGACATCTTGAGGTCTCTTCCCAACACCTCTTTCCAACATCCTTTGACTCCCCTCTGGCATTGGTGAAGCCACATTAGAGTGCTGTGTCCAGTTTTGGGCCCCCCATTACAGAAAGGATGTGGACAAAGTGGAGAGACTCCAGTGGAGAATAATAAAAATTATTAGGGGGCTGCAGCACATGACTTATGAGGAGAGGCTGAGGAAATTGGGCTTGTTTAGCTGCAGAAGAGAAGAATGAGGGGGATTAGACAGCAGCCTTTAACTCTCCAAAAGGGGGTTCCAGGGAGGATGGAGTGTGGTTCTTCTCTGTGGTAGTGGATGACAGTAGTAGTAGCAATGGTCTCAAATTGCAGTGGGGGAGGTTTAGGTTAGATACCAGGAAATCTTTTTCACTAGGAGAGTGGTGAAGCACTGGAATGGGTTACCTAGGCAGGTGGTGGAATCTTCATCCTCAGAAGTCTAACTCCTAGCTTTTTAAAGCCTTGTTGGGATGATTTAGTTGGGGTTGGTCTCGCTTGGAGCAGGGAGCTGGACTAGATGACCTGTTGAGGTCCCTTCCAATCCTAATTTTCAAAGATTCTGGTGCCTTTGAAGCATTGGAAATGGCTTTGCAGTGGTTTGAAGGACAAGAAAAAAGCAATGCAGTGCATCATAATGTAATTTACCCAACATGTGTATGGTAATTTTGAGGTGTTCAATTTTATGAATACTTACTTTAGGCTGCATTTAATAGCATAGGGCCAGGACAGTGAATGCAGTCTAGGGGCTGTCAATCAAGTTGTACACTGGGTGACCTTTGCAGAGCTGCACATATACAGAAGAGATTCCTGGCTTGGCTGGAGAAGTGCAAGTTTCCAGGTCCTGTTGTTACTGTGACTATGGTGAAGATTATTAGTCCGATTCTGTCTAGCCTTAGTTTCTTACCTTACCCAGTAGCAATTTCTGATTTGGTAACCTGTTTCTCTCTATTGATCAGTCGAGTACATTATTACCAGTTCTTTGGCATGCAATCTGGCTAAGGGTGTATATGTGTTTGCCCCACTGTGATTCTGTCTTACCAAGGGAATTTCAGTGCTTATGATTTTACTTCCATTTATTTATTTAATAAAGATTATTATTGAAATTACTCACTGAGGACTCCAGAATTTGGATATCAAGTCAGGCAGGTTGCAGGAGAAACGCCCCAAAAGACACTAGTGCCAGGGAAGGGAAAGGCCTTGCAGAGTGCACCCCAACACTCCCTCCCCCCTAAAATAAGGGTACTATCATAAAACAAAATGGTGAAGAGAAACTGCACCATCAACTTGTTCTGTTGCCAAATGGAGAAAATCTAGTGGGCTGCACTGATGGGAGCCACCTTTGAACTCCACCAGTGAGCAGCATGAACTCATTAATGATGAAAGAGGAGAGAAGCTGTGCAACTGAAGGACAGTATTAAAGATTCCAATGCTGATCGATTGATAAATGGTACTAATTCAGATTTGGCTACTCCCATAGGAAGTTAAGTGTTCTCTCTAACACCTGCACTACATTACATACCATAAACTGTCATAAATCAGGAAACCTTCTGCTTCCTTTTTACACCTAAGAAATATTGCTTACCTTCTAAAGACTCCCTCCACGCCAGTGATGCCCATCCCATCCACAATGTCTCTGGTTAATCTAAAGGGAACAGTCTCTGGTGTGGGAAGGATTTTGCCCTGCTCAAAAGCAACCCCTGAAGTAAGAGATATAGTGAAATGTTACAAAAATGCTTAGGAAAAGAAAATTGAAAGCTCTTTGTTTCCCACTTTTCCTCTTACCTAGATCTATGTGCACCAATTCTGCAGTTTGCTCATCTATCAGGATATTCTGTACGTGTCTATCTCCAAGCCCAAGTATGTAACCAACTGAAAAGAGATATGAAAATGAAACTATTTGTATGTAATCATGATATGTAAAACTATTTTAAATTTTAGTGTAAATTACTACTTCTTAGCATACATGATTGTGCCTTATACATTCATCTCTGTAAAAATGTTGAAAAATTTAATAAGAATGATGTGTAAACAAATTAAAAATGAGAGCAAATAATACAAACAACTCCAGTATAGAATACCAAATGTCATGAAAAAGTTTGCAAAAAAGAGATTACTTGAATAAAATAGATGAAAGTTTTGCTGATATAAAGATCTATAGCTCTATTTATTTCAGAGGAGTTCTTTCCATTTGCATCAGCAGACAATTTAGCCCCATGACCTCCTAAAACCGGTCCAAGTAAGAAAGCAGATTCATGGTAAAATAAAGAATAAATCTAGAACATTTAACATGCAGTAGAATTCTAACATCTGGGTTTTGAAATTTGTACATTTTATAAGCACACACAAAACTGGAAATCTTATCTCACTTTTCTGCAAAAAGATGTTATAGGAGAGGCTTTAGTGAATGACTATTAGCAAGGTTTCATATTTTCCCAAAACAGTATTTTATAAATACATTCTAGCATATCATAAAACAATCAGAATGGTCAAAATAAATGTACAACATGCATTATCTTTTTCTTATTAGCTGACAATGAACCCACTAATTTGCTAAATTCACAAATAAGTCTCCCTGTCATAAATGAATCAATAAGATTCTATTGTACAGTACATAAAATATTGGATTCAAAGTGCAGAAATAATCTTTGTATGTGAAAAAGTATGAAAGACTGTGGTCTTGCACAGGGCTGTATACATCACTTAAGCTGCATGCTGAGGTCTCAAACAGGTCATTGGGCTCTGTTTAGGTCCATTCTGGAGGAATTTACCTTAGAAGGAAAGCATCCATGCCAAATGCTAAGTATGTTCATCTTACATTAAAGAGGGATTCTTGTCGTATTGTTTAGACTTAATATAGAGCCTACCTTAACATTCAATCTGCTGTTGAATGTCTTCCAGAACCTAAATACTTACTTTAACTTCAGCACTCAATTATCCAGGAGTTAAGAAAAAATATAAATTTTATGGAACCTCATTAAAAACCCACTTTGTGCATTCCTTGCTACCTGCAGCAGCTGTTAGGTAAAAATATTCCCAACTGAGCATATTATTACAAATACTGATGATGATGGTGGTGCACAGAGAAGGTAAAATGGAGCCATCCTTCAATTAAGTTCTTGGGAGAGGGAGGCAAGGGAAATCAATGTTTGACTGCCAATATTATTTTTAATCTCCCAGGATTTAAAAAAAAAAACCCTTTTAAACAAGCAAAAGAGCATTGTTTGATATTGTCTTTCATGTGAGGCACATGGAATCAGTGTTTCAACAAACAACCCATCTTTTTAAAAAAAAAAAGACTTATTGTTGTTTATTTCCTATCCAATATATCATAACTTAATTGCTGTTACCATAAAATTACTAATATCCTTGTTTATAGTTATGCTGGGTTATACCAACATTCGGCTTGAAAATACAAAGATTATTATCTTGAAAAGAATGACTGCAGATGTTTTACAGTACCAATAGATGATGTAGCCACACTACGAGTATATGCCAATCGTTTCTCAAACCAAACAGCTGGGTCCAGGAATTTTTCCATGCAGAAATAGCGAAACACAGGTTGAAAATTCTGGCAAATGTCCATAAAGATGTTGTATTTCTCTTCAGAATGTGTTTTTTGTGCGTCCTTTAAAAAAACCACCAATAAATTAGACATGTTTACACCATTATCTAGTTTGGATGGAGCCTACTCCAATCTTTGGAAAGAAATACTCACTGCTCTCTTCCCATATGTTCTCTCTCTAAACAGGTACACACACTTGTATCTGAGATAAAACTTCTCTGTATTCATGTTAATAAATTAAAACATTCTCTAGTTATTTTAATAAATGACTCCTCTCTCATTATAAGGAACACTGACAAACAAATTGATTCTGCAAAACATGACATGTCCTGTTGGGCCACCACAAAAGTTCCATTTTGAACGTCAATGTGTTTTGATAGGGGAAGAGATTAGCCCATCATACTCTTGGAGATTCAACTATCGTTTGTTCCTTCTCATGCCAAGTATTTACTTTATAATTTAAACTAATAATTAATTACAAGTTATTGTCATAAAAACCTTAAGACACAGTTAGCTAGTTTTATTTCACCCCTATATTCTCAGTTTTCAATATTATGTCTGCAGCAGAAATTTATTCATTGACCTATTTTTAATAAGGTCAAAACTCTTAAGTATCTCTGCACAACATTGAATGAGCAAGATTTTTTTTTATTTTTTGCAATTGTTACTCACCATCATTGTCTTTTGACAATAATAACTATTGTAGTCTTTTGGCCTATATCTCTTGTGAGCTCCCTGTTCAGGATTCACAAGGAATTCACCAATAGGAACTGTCCCTGAGCACCATTCTAGGACACCACTTCTCTGAGAAAGGGGAACCACCTGGGAAAAGAATACAAATACGATAAACATAACACGTATCTCTTAAAAAGGCTTGTGTATTAGAGAAAGCTGTACTGCTGAGTTCAGCATATCTTGTTTTTACATAACTTTTCTAAGCACAACTGGAAGACCTCGTTTTAGCAAAAGAAACTGTGTACATTCTTTGCTCCTAGATGTATACATTTACATGTAGTTGTATTAAAAAACACACACTGTTTGCTTATATCCGGCTTACCAAGCAATCCAGAACTCTCTATAACCATGGTTTGTCCCCTTCATTATTTACCACTCCCCCAATGTCTGTTGTCTGCAAACTGTCAGTGATGATTTTATGTTTTCTTCCCAATCACGGATAAAAATGTTAAGCAGCATAGGGCCAAGAATCAATCCATGTAGGACCCCACTAGAAGTACACCTGCTTGATGATGATTCCCCATTAAAATTACATTTTGAGACCTATCAGTTAGCCAGATTTTAAACCATTTAATGTATGCCATTATCAACTTTCAAATATTTAGTCTATTGCCAGGTACTGTACAAGAAGTGTCCTCATGACAATTAGTTCTAATTGTCACCTCGTTGTTGGTTGCCTCAACAGACTGAATTGATACGGAGATTAAAGAATCACACATCATCATCATCTCTTAGTTTTGATTCCTACCTACTCCCTACCTACTTCTTTTCTTTGTTGTTTATTGCTGATGGATTATGAAAGTCTCATAATCTCACAGTAAAGAGACAGTTTGTTTTTTTCACGATAATTTCCATTATATACATTTTAAAACCCTCTAAACAC
This sequence comes from Pelusios castaneus, assembly GCA_007922175.1. NCBI lineage: Eukaryota > Metazoa > Chordata > Testudines > Pelomedusidae > Pelusios > Pelusios castaneus. Next base: position 3,378,677 of record ML685902.1, read on the forward strand.
TTTTCCTTCCTCCCTGTCCTCCTTCCTCTTGCATGTTTACAAAATACACCAGGTGCTATTGAAGACTATTTAACCAAGACTACATGAAATCGATCTACAAGTTATTGGAAGTATTATAAGACACACAAAAAATTCAGATAATTTACTCCACAGACAGAAATGACAGTTCCAATTTGTCAAAGTCAAAGCTCATTCAACCTTCATTTAAAAACTGTGTATTAATACTCATCTGAACAACTCTTTTCATATGTTTGGGCATACCATGCACATTAGAGGGAAGAAAGATGGGAAAAGCTTTTTTTGAAGCTGATTTTTAAATCCAGAGTTGAAATATTAAATTCATTCTTTCCTCACATCTAATACAGTTCTGAAATTCAGATCCTGCATTTGCGGATTTTGGATTGGGCTTTTGGACTCAGTTAATCTTGTGAGTGATCCTGCAACTCTGAAATTAAAGAGAAATCTTAAATGATCTTGTGTGCTGTAGCCTAATAGTCAACAGTTTACAACCGATTGGCAGAACATGGCTTTCTCATTTCATTGTATCAAATATGTACAAAGAAAGCTTTCAATGGTATTTAAACAGATAAGGCACCAGACAATTTTTCTGTGGCCTTTATAAACTAGGGAAAAGTAAATGGTAACCTATGTTTTAGCTGAACTCTGCCCTAATGAGGAAACAGTTAATTTCTTTGTAGCCCCTAGCGTAACCCATGTTTGGCTTGCATGTATGTATTTGTCTATAGATCCTGTATGTATTCTTTCCTTATAGATTATTGTCATTAGATGATTGGTTTTATATAATTAGCATAAGTTCATAAGTTAACATAGCCATTTTTATATTGATAGCTGAAACGCAAAGTACCTTACAGGCCTGTGTAAGAAATTATACAGCTTGTATGAAATAGCTAAAGTGCGCAGTCATAAGCTGCACAGAAACTTAGAAGATAAGTTAATATTAGATTAAAACTAGACACAGGGTGGGTCTGTTTGTTTGATGAGCAGTGAGGCGAAGATCCAGAGGGCTATATTTTGATCATGACACTCAGGTCAGCAGACAGGAAAACAACCCGGGACTTACCAGGTTGGACCCTAGACATTTAGTAAAATATTGTGAAACCCACAAAAAATTCATAAATAATAAAAGGGGAAGATAGAGGAACATTCTGGAGGGCAGACGTGTCAATCATATGCATGAATCCATCAACCAATAAAATAGATGTACCCCTCCAATTTGTGGGATGATTTCCCCATATTTGGGTAGAGAAAGAGGACCCAAACTGACCCATGCTAGACAGGGTATAAAGGGACCAACCCTTTGCTGAGGGTAGGATTTTTCTAGCTTTTAACTTTTAGCTTCTATCTTTTCTATCTTTCTATTGAAGCTTCAGCTGTTAACTTAAGAAACAGCGACAGCCCGATCTTTCTTCCTAACTACTGTTACTTAGATTTTGCTTTAACAGTCTAAGTATATTAGTTATAGTTATTTAGTACTGCCAAGCTCTCCACCTCTCCTGTCAAGTCAGGAAACTGGACATTTCCCACTTGACCAAGTTGTTAGACAGGTGTGAGTATATTAACCAGAGATATAATTTTTTCTAATATTAATTCTAAAGATAGCTACTGTAAACCTTGGTATAGTTTAAATCATAAAGCGCATAATATTTCTTTTACGTATCAAAATAGAAGTCATTTGTAATCTGGCTATGAATTTGCTCATTCAATCTTTTCTCAATTCTTTGCTTATCACTTATGGTTATTACAATAAAAGGTTTTTATAAAATACTTTAAAGTATCAGTGTGACAATGCCTTTTGGGCATCCCTGGGGGTCCTCGTTTTAGATTTTATCTGTAGCCGGATTCGGGCAAGAACCCAAATTCCCTGGCAAGATCTTTGGCAATCCCAATCCAAATCATAAAGCATCAGGCTATATCCTGACAATATACAGTATTTTTAACTAGCTTTTGGGTTATAGAGATAAAAGAAGAAAGGAAAATTGTCAAAGTGCCTTTTATCACAACTCCACTGCAGCTGCAGTAGCAGCTGGAGGTTACCTTATATCTTCGGATAGTTAGCTTTCTTTTTCTGGTTTCAGTGTTCTGCTGGAGCAGAGTATTGCACATCTGGAAAACTTGCTGCATGACAGCATCCTGTCTCAGGTCATCACGACCCTTGAGAAGAAATACAAAAAGCAATTAAAGAACAATTTTTTTAACAACCAAATTTCCTTTTACTACAATAAAGGAACTCTTAGAAGAGCAAAAGCCTCCACAAAACATAAAAATTATTTTTTTTTCCTATTCACCTATGCAAATGTAATTAGTATTTGGTTTTATAGCAGAGTTCAGAAGCTTGAAAATAAGGCTGATCTACCATTTTATTCTCCTTCCTATGGCAAATATTTTATTTTGGTTTTCAGGGACGCCCCGACCCCCAAAAACCAAAAAATTGGTTACTAACTTTTCTGTAACTGTTGTTCTTCGAGATGTGTTAGTCGTGTGTGTGCTGAATGCTGGAAGCTTCTCCCAAGTGGCATTGGCTGGGTTGGTTCTGGGGCCCCTTGGAGTGGTGACCACATGGCAGCTGCTGCCCTGCTGCCCCCCAGTTCCTTCTTAACAGTTACTTAAATAGTTACAGAAAAGTTAGCAACCTTTTTTTCTTCTTTGAGTGCTTGTTCATGTCTATTCCAATGTAGGTAATTTCCAAGCCATCAGTTCGGTCAATGGTTCCCAATCTGTGGTCTGGGGGTCAAAAGTGGCCCACGGGGGCTTTCAAAGCTGCCCACAGTCTCCCCTCCTGCTGGCTGCAGAAGGAAGCCGCCACCTAAGGACCCAAGTAGAGCTTGTTTCTGTGGGACTAAAAGACACCATGGTACAAGCTCCTTGCTGCAGCCAAAGGGGATGGGAGTTCAGTGCCCTCCTCCCCTGTCTTACCTAGGATGGAATCTCCATGTTTAGAGGCTGGGATTTTTAGTGGGCCTACTTTGAGCAGGGGGCTGGACTAGATGACCCACTGAGGTCTCTTTCAACCCTAATCTTCTATGATTCTATAATCACACACTTAGGCGGGTCTCATATGCTACCCAGTAGTGGGGAACAGAACATACACACATTATAAAAGAACAGATTTACACATATAGTATATTTATTATATATTATATACAATATTATATAGATGCTTAGTGATTTCATTTTCAAAACACTTTTACGTACACACATACTCAAAACAACCTGTGTTAGGGAAACTGAGAGATATTAAGTGATGCACCCAAGCATATAGGAAAAGCCTGCTCGAGAGCTTGGATGAGAACGTCAGAGTTCCAGGCTTCTACTCCTGTGGAAGCTCAGATCACAGCTTTTTGATTTTGAAAGGTTTTTAGGCCTTGCAATACCTAACTTACTTTGGAGCCTAACTCTCATTTTCAAAAGGTTACACAGGCAACTCTCATTGAAGACATGGTACTTAGGGCTCCTAAATGCTTTGCACTTTTGAAAATGAGAGTTAGGACCCTAAGTCAGTTAGGCTTTATTTCAATACACACTCCAGCAAACATTTTTGAAACAAATTCCAAAGCGGTAGCTGTGTTAGTCTAGTTTAGCAAAACAAATGAGAAGTCTGGTGGCACTTTTAAAGACTAAAAAATGTATTTATCGCATGAGCTTTCAAGGGAGAAAATCCCACTTCATCAGATGAGTCAAAATAGGGAACTTACAAAGTGGGAGCAAAATAAATGCAGGGGAGTGGCAGTCATAGGATCAGGTCAGACTGTTATAGCAAATCAAAGCAGTTGTTTAGATTCAACCAGGGGACAAAGGGGGGGGGGGGGGTGGGGGCACGGGGAAAGAAAGCAAAATTACCTGTTGTAATTGGGAAAAACCCTATAATCTCTATTCAGCCCTAAGTTGACGGAGTCAAATCTGCATATGAATTCCAAGAAACACTTAAATACATTTAAAGATTTGGCTCTACGTAGAAACAGGACAACTCTCTGAAAACTACAGTATATAGAGCTTACCTTGACAAGCTGCCTCCTCTCTTTTCCATCCGATCCTATACAATCTATTATTTTAGGCAGATTCAGGCCTCCAGCTAAGCGAAACTCTGGCTTGAATGATCTTATGGTCACCAAATTTTCATATTTCCCAGCAGGGTCCACCTGAAATCATAATGAAGGATTACTAGAAAATATTAGATGCATTACAGTGGGGAAAAATGTTTGATTATCTATAAACAAAGTTTTAGAAACCTCATTAGCAGACGGGACATGATGCAAGACTGTTACCATATGATATGTGTATTTTCTAAGTTCAAGAATTTATTAATCATACATCATATTAAGAGACGAACATATAATACCAGAAAAATATACCAATATCTACTGAAAAAAAACCCATATATGTAACTATGAGCCATCTATAGGCTGATGGAGCTTCCCCTAGGAAAGATTAACTCCTCCCCAGACCCCAACCATGCCCTGCCATAGCCCCGCCCCCAACCCTCACCACAGCTGCTGCTGGGCCTTCCTCACAAGCTTTTCCCAGCAGGGGGGTGGGGGGGAGTTGGGGAGGGCAGGGAAAGGCGGGGCTATGGCCCTGTGCTTCCTATTGGCATTTGGTGGTAGAAGATTCTCTGGGAAGGCAGTGCCTTCCTGGGCCTGCAATACCAACCACCCATGCTGGAAGCATATACATAAATGCACTAAAGGCAGAGAAAGAGGGCATTTAAAGCTAAGAAAAAACTGCACAAAGATCACAGGCAAAGGATCACAGACCCTGACTTCCACTGAGAAGAAATGGAAGTGAATACTAAAGATGCATATTAAAGTTTAAATATTTCTCACCTTAATTTCCATGGTGGGAACAACAACATCCTCCAAGTTCTTTAGTTTAGTAATAGGCTGGTCAGTAGGAATACTTATGCCTTCTGCAGTTAAAATCAATGCATTATTTTAAATCAACAATTGCAGTTCACTCTGATCAGTTTACACTTGTTTTCCTCACAAAAGGCTGCTCAGTTGGGCCCTTTCATCTTGGGAATCAGATTGAGGTAATGAAGACAATTGTCGCCTGGTAACGTTAAGAAATTTCTGGAGGGCTCACATCCAAGAACCAATCCAGCTAAACCTCACAATGTAAATTGTTTCATATTGCTTTTAAACTAGAGTAGGTCTTATATTTAACATACTTAGGACATAATAACAGTACAGCAGCCCATCTGCATTTTTGATAATAATATTTAAATAGCCTCTATCAACCAAGGATTTCAAAGAAAACAATAGTTAACTGACCTTTCATCACCCTATGTAGTGTCACGCCTATTTTACAGATGGGGAAAACGAAGCCTAGGGTGACTCAATGACCTCCCTAAGATAAACCATTGGTAAACTTGGCAATAAAATCTAGCAATTGTGACTCCAAATGTCCTGCCTAAATACTGACCAACAAGACCTTTTTTCAAATACTTACTTCTTTGAGATTTCCATGGAGTGGCATCCAAATTTGCTAATGTGATGTAAGCATCACAAAGTGCTTCAACACCTCTAACCATAGGAGCTCTCCTACTTTTTATAATGTTAATTATGTTGCTGGCAGCCTCCATTCGATCCTAAAAAACAACCACAAAATACATCAAAAAAACAATTGTGCAAGTTACTCCTTGCCAGCTGAGAGAGACAATATATACAGCTATCAAGTAGAATTTAAGCTATCCTATGAAAACAGGAAACTCAGACACTGAAAACCTTCTGCAGTACAAACCTGGATTCATACAAATGACAATTCAGTGTTTTCCAACTTGGGGTGGGAAGGAGAGTGGACTATATGGAGTTGTGACTTGGGCTTGCCTGCCCAAACTTCCCTTCTCTGCTCCCAACATTGTGAAATGTTGTTCAGTTTAGCATGACACCAATGGGAGCCCCAATCCACAGCTACACATAGCCTCCTCATGAGTTGAGGACAGGGATCAGAACTGTCGGAGGACGAGAAAAATCAGCTACAAATATGGGGAAAAAAGATAAGGAAAAAGAAAACAGGAAAAAAAAGAAGAGAAAAGGAGAGAAACCAGAAACTGTGAAAAACAAACAAACAGAGTCCTGTGGTACTTTTAAAGACTAACAGATCTGATGAAGTGGGATTTTCTCCCGCAAAAGCTCACACGATAAATAAATCTGTTGGTCTTTAAAAGTGCCACAGGACTCTGTTTTTCTGCAATAGACTAACATGACTACCCCTTTGGAATCAGTAACTGTGAGAGGACACCAGTGTGAGAGGACAAAGAAAGTGGCTAAAGAGTGCAAGGAAGGGCTCCAACAGAGAAAGGTTAAGAAAATCATCATTAACTTAGCAATGATAATCATCAATCAAAACAATACTACTAACTTAAAAAAGGCACTATATAATGTTACAAGTCATTATGGTTTATAGAATGAACATTATTATTTTTCTCTAGGGAAGAAAAAAATAATAGAACCACATTGCACAAACCCAAATACTTCATCTTACACATTTATATTAAACACTCACAACATTAAATCAGTAAAATCTTTGGCCATTATCAACTTCTCACTGATAAACTCAGGTCAAGCCCTTGCAGCAAGTAAAATGTCTTTACAGTATCTCACAAGGTGAAAAATTTACAAACATCTCCTTTACAATACTCTGGACTGAGGGACATTGGCTACAGGAAATGTGAGGATTTTCTTTTGCTGAAACCACTGTAATAACTGATTTGAGTAACAACTGTCAAGGCTGGTAGGTCCCCATTCTGCATAATTTCATGTTTTAATTTTAAAAAGCAGTATTCATTTTTTCCCATTCTTCCTTATCTCACCAAAAAAAAAATATTTGAAGCTCTGCAGTACCACATCCTTTTAAAATAAATTAACTTTCTGACATTAAAATATAAAACATGTTTCAAAACTCAGAACTATGTGATTTATAAACAAAATTCAGTTTGATCTGCATACCATATCGAGCTGGGAGATTTCTTTTGGTACATTCTTTGTTAGTCTACTTCTTCTTGTTTCTGGTTTCGCCATGAGTTCATCCTTGTTGGCATTTGCCAAAGCCAATATTATAAACAGAGTATGATGTGGATGATCCAATGAAATTCTAGATATTAGCTGTCAAGAAAGAGAACAAGAGTCAGTTATTAAAAGGTATAATAAAAAAATTTAAATGACATAAATCAGAGCTGTAAACTAAGATTTTAAATTAAGAAACAAATATTCAGTAAAACACTATTCAACATTTTCATTTTATAATCAACATAAAAAGGACTAAAATATTTTACCTTTCATGGTCCTCCACAGAAAAAAAATAAAATAACAGCATAGCTAAATCTGTATTTCAATGCCTGCACCACATAAAGTATGTTTTTAATACAACAGCATGACTATTCTCAGGGCCGTCCTGGGGGGCAGGGGCGAGCAGGGCCATTGGCCTGGGACCCGCAGTTTGGCAGGCCCCCCGCTGACCATTCAGCCTGGAGGGAGGGAGGCTTGGGCCAGAAAGGACACTCTCCGTGCACTGCTCCTTTGCAGCGTTCCCTGCCTACCCCAACCCCAGCCGGCCGCGCAGTCCGCCCCAGGGGGTGGGGTGGGCCAGCATGTGGCAAGGGCCCTTCCCTCGGTCACACGCTGGCCTGCCCCACCCCCTGGGACTGGCTGGCTGGCTGGGGGCGGGGCAGGCATGGAACGCTGTGGGTGTCCTCTCTGGCTCCAGCCTCATCTCCCCCTCTCCTCGCCTGGCGCATTGAACAGGGCCCCCTCCAGCACCGGGGGGAGGGGCCCGCAGCTGCCCCGCCACCATTTTGGCTTGCGGGGGGGGGAGAGGCAAAGACGGTGGGGAGCTGCTCCGGGGGGAAAGGGGCCCCCACCAGCCGATTAGCCCTGGGGCCCACACCCCTTTAGGGGCGGCCCTGAGTATTCTAAGAAGACTCCTAAATGAGTGGAGAGAATTGGCACCCCCCCCCATTTTACATCTCATTTTGGAATGGAATAGTTAAGGAAACATGACACAATCAAAGTAGAATTGTGTTTCTGTTTAGGAGTTTTAACGTAAGTAAGATGTATCTCTGTGGCATTCACCTAATCACAACATCTATGATTTAGTATTAATTACATTATTCAAAACTTCATGAAATCCTAGACAGCCCATGAACTTGGTTCCCATTCGAGCAGCCAGTTGGTACATCAGAGGCAAAAACTTGTATGATGGAATCTTCTCTGCATTTGTCTGTTGAAAGAGAAATCGTATGTAAAGTAATAATGCACGTGAAAGAGGTCACAGACACAAATCAGCAGATCGACACCAGTGGGTTTATACTGATATTTTAAAACATATTTATCAGTTCTCCAAGTGGCAGCGTGTTGCACATCAATCCCTCTTTCCTAGTCTCTCTCTGGGTGCTACAAGTCGCATTGCTTGCAGCTTGGCATGAGTTTGAGCTATTAGGATCATATTCAGCCCACTTTGCATTCTTTACATTGGGTGTTTATTACTTAGGAGTCAAATTCCAAAGGGGTAGCCGTGTTAGTCTATTGTAGAAAGACAACAAAGTGCCACAAGACTATTACTTAGGAGATTCAGTTTAAATTAGTCTTACTGGTTTATACAACTATGAGTGGGACTGAACCTAACTATATTTGAGATCTCTTCATTGAGGCTCTGCTTGATTATTAGTAATAGTAATAGTACAGCAGTGCTTAGATGCCTCAGTTAAGATTGAGACCTCATTGTTGTGAGTGTTGTATAAACAGATGATAAGAGACAGGCCCCAACAGGGAAAGCTTACAATCTAATTTAAGACAAGAAATGACATGAGTATCTTAAAAACATATGAAGGAAAGAAGGGGCGACAAGGATGCTTGTAAAAGGCCACATGATTACAGCTAAGTGAATTGTTCAGTTTTTCCAAGTAATTCTAATTTTTTATAATTAAATTATAAGATAGAGAAAAGAAATAAGCTAGATATCAGTAATCGCTATTAGCAATTTGTCCAAACCTCATCAATTAGCAATTTCCTTCAGGTTTGGTAGCAATGGTAGACGTTTACAATCTAAATTAGATATAACATAGCAAAGAATGAGAAAGGGAAGGGTAAAAAAACAGTGAAAGATCATGAGATATGTTTAATATTATGGACACTTTTGTTAACTTTTGTTATTAAAATGTAGGGGACAGAGACAGAAAAGAGGAGTGCACTTAATTGATAGAGAGAAATAAATGTGTAATACATAACACAAAATGTGAGTTTTGAGGAAAGACTAAAGAAGGCTGTTGCACAGGGTCACGTGTCAAACACCAGCCATATGGGCACCTTGAGAAAGTGTGTGGAGTTGCTAATGGAAGGACATGGATGGAGAAAGAAAATAAGTGAGATGTTTTGGAACAGTACAATGCATGACACAGGATGAAAATACAAACAAGAGTAGAGAAGTGGACACACTGGCAGAGCTGTGCAGGGCCTAGAATGTGAGGATGAGGAATCTGAATTTGATTTTTGTGTAGAATCGTAAGAAAAAATAAGAACAGAAAACTCACCTTCATCATTCCATTGACTTCAAAAACTCCAGAGTTCTCAAGCCAGAGGGAGCAGAGCCGGAAGATCCACATGTCATGCTCTTCCCCACTAAATAAGCAACTGATGTAGTTCTCTACCGCTTTCAACAAAAACCGTTTACAATCCTCCCTCAGTGCACGAATTGCACATTCATCAAGTTCAAGCTCCCGCTGAACCTTCACGGTGTATCTATGAATGGACATTACCCATCTGTTAAACACTAGTGGGAAGGCAGTCTGGAGTTCTCCCACCTACAACTTAAAAGTATAAAATGTTGGGAAATTCCTTAATTTTGTACTACTAAATAAAATCAAGCAATCTTCGATCAAGTCCTCTCACTGTCCTCTTCATGTGTATACAAGGCATCATTGTTCTGTGATTACAACACTGAAAATCTAGCCCCATGTTTTCTATTGACTGGGGCTGAACACACCAATGTAAAAGTGAATTTCTGGGAATGAAAACAAGCACAGATACTTGAGCTATCTTCTACAGAAAACAGAGCTTAGCTAAAGCTTAGTGTTTTCCCTCACTTTCCCATCCTCTTACTAACATTATTAAATAGTCAGATGAAACAAGATTCCATTTGCTCTCCTGCATGTGCAAATCCCAGATCTGGTTACACTTGGTTTTTGACTAGGGTGCTGTATGCAAATTAACTGTAGTTACTTCCCCGCAGTCTGGACACCCACCTGTTTGTCTGAATCCTGTGTTCCCTTAGGAGTCCAACTTCTTCCTTGGCCTTCTTCAGCAAAGCTTGCTTGTTTTCAAACTCTGAGGATTTCATGTAGTTCTCAATTCTTTGGTACTGAGTATCAGAGAAACGAGCCAAAGAAAGGAAAGCCTTCATCTTTCCAGTTTTTAGCTCATCACTGCTGTCTCCGTTGTAGCTCCCAGCAACTTCCACTGCCTAAAAGGAAAGTTACAAATATAATAATAATGATAATGATATCATGGTGACGTAATAGCTATAGCTAAAGTCTATTGTCATACTACATGATTAAACACTGTCTAAACATTTAATGTTTGTATATGCTGGCAGAGCACATACAAAATAAAACCAACGGTGTTCAAGTTATTTTCCTACTTGAATTTAATCCTCAGAAAAGACTTTGGTTCCTAGTGCTGAGAAACCCATGTCCTTTTTATCTAGAGCACATAAAATGGAAGTCAACCAACACTTATGTATTACCCATATAGTAACATAGCTGTACATGGTGTTTTACAGTACAGATAAAGAAAGACTGAGATGACAACACAAGGAAGAGAGGCTGTAATTGCAAGTGAAACTGAGATGATGGCGAAAGTATTTGGAGAATATAATAAAAGTCAGAAGAGATAACCATAACTGAAGAATCACAAATTAGCATGTGATGGAGCATGAACAAGGAAAGGAGTAGTAAGGAATTCTGACATCAACGAGGCGACTGCAGAGAGAATACACAAGAGAGGTAAGTGAGAGCACAGAACATAATGAAGGCAAGGTCAAGGGAGTAATCCTACAGTGAGTGAAGTACAAAAGCCACCTCCAAACAGACTATTAATTCTAAGTTTCACTGTGGATTCTATAAAATCATTAATAAAAACAATGAGAGTCCTGTGGCACCTTGAAGACTAACAAAGGTACCACAGGGCTCTCGCTGTTTTTGCTGTACACAGACTAACACAGCTACCCCACTGGAAATTGTCATTAATAAAAACTATTTTTGCATCTCAGATGCTATTTTAAATATATTGAGAATCCACAGTTTCAATGTAGAAAAAAGAATGCTGCACTGTAAAATTTACTTCACATTTTCACAAGGTATTATATATTACAGAATCTATTTCAAAAGTTGTATGTTTTGAAGTCCCACCCTACCTTTTCTAAGTAGTTCTGCATGATAACTGTAGGGTTTTCCAAGCATGTTTCTGCTAACCAGTTTCCACATAATCTCAGACATTCCGTGTATATCAGTCTTAATCTGAGATCACTCTCAACCTTTGGAGAAGCACATTTTTAGATTAAAAAAGAAAATCTGACTTCTAATCAAAAATAATTTTCAATATAAGATGGTCAACCAATAAAACATTTTTTCCACCTAAATATAATTTAAATTAATTAGGCCCAATATAAAGGATACATATTGACAGAGTGCCATCACTGTATCATCTCAGATATAGTTGTCAACATCTTTAATCACACCATATCTGACTGAAGGGGTGTAAAAGGATTTTAAAATACCTGTGAGTTTTAACAATAAAAACAGGATTTCTTAACTAAATTTAACAAAAACTATACACATTGGCCAATTTCTACAGAAATGCCATTTCTGTTTATACTAACCTCCCACCTTTGTCTGCAATCATAATGGACAGTCTGAAGGTAATAGCTAGGTTTTGTGATAACTCCTGAAGCTACATTGCTGTAATTTTTAGGGTGGAATTCTGGAAGAGAGATTGGCAGGGAGTAAGCTGTGAGAAAATTCAGCTGGAGGTGAACTAGAGCAATGGATGTCCATAGCATGAGAGATGGATATCTGGAATCCTATTTCCTTGCATAAGGTGACCACCTTGAGAAAGCCTTGAGGAAAGATCTGAGATTTATTAACTAATAATATTCATGTTATCAAGTTTCTATTTGTAAAGGCTGGAGCACTGGAAACATAATTTATTCTTGCTCTTAGCTATTCTTAAGTGTGGAGTGAAACTTGCAGATGTGTGGTGAGATTTTGTCCTGTGCCTGTCAGAGGCACTGCACAGAACTAGAAGCCAAAGCTGCCAGGCAGGGGGCTGTGGATATATTTGGTAACTTGAATAACTTGAAGCCATTTTTGTGAGCACCTGATTTTGGGCTGCTTCCAGGGCTGGAGAAGTCTAAATTACAGTAGCCTCTGAATTGTCCTATGGGCCGCAGCACTGCCTGGAATCTCTGAAGCATTGTGTGTACATGCAACTGCAGGACCATCATGCCCCAAGCCCCAACTTCTACAGCAGGGCTTGCAAGGGAATCTTGGGGGACAGCTGTGCAACTGTCTTCTCTGATGCCTACACCAGAGGAATCCTTCCCCAGTCTGAAACAGGGCTTTTAGGGTTCCTTTATGGTGCTCTGGCTCTTTTAAACAGTGGTGTAATGGGCCAAAGCAGGGGGTGAGAATCACACCTTTTTAGACGACCTTTATATTAACTTCACTTTGTCTACCTGTCTGTATTTCCTGTGCTTTCCCACCTTTCTCCAGCAGATGGTGTAATGTTTACAGGTTTTAATGGCAACCTGTGCCCAGCACAAAGCCTGCCAGGCATCTCACCCTGTGGTAGAGGGGTTAAAGCAGGAGCCTGGGAAACCAGCAATCAGTGGCTTGAATCCCACCTGGGGTTGAAAAGCTGCTTTCATAGGTTTTGATTGAAAAATCATCTTAAAAGTGTTTTTTGGAATAGATGACCATAAAGCCAATGCACTAAAAGGGACAAAACAAGTATAGAAGTAATTCAGATGGTCAGACTTCTTGTACAAGGAATTTTAAGCACCGTGAATGCATTTTTTGGCAAAAGGTCAGCTAAACTTTTTTTTTAAATATTTTTTATTTAATCTTTAAAACTTTGTAGATTCTGTTATAGTTCCTTAGATATTACAGTGACTAAATAAATCTACATTTCCATTAGTTCCTTTGCACTGTGTTCAGACCCAAAGGAGATACGTGTATTTGATCCACATGTAACACACTTTAAGAATGAGGTAATATCAAGAAAAATCCTCTCTACTCTGAAAAGTTTGAACAGAGTGGTGACAATTAAAGCAAAATAATCACTATAGACTCTCTAACGCCTGCAATCTTGCAAAGATTTCTTTGACACCTATTCATTCTTAAATCCCTCCTTCCCTCTATAATATTTGTCTATACAGATGTGCATTTCAGACCTTTTTAACTATTCCAAACACGGACATTTGCCCTTTTACCCACTCCCAAGGAAACCCTTTAGAAAGTTGGAATACATTTAAATAATTTAATTCCCACTAGATCAACACACAACATAACACACACCTGAAACCAATTTGTATCCAATTTCTTGATCATATGCTTGAGAATACTCAGTGCTAGACTTTCTTCTTTTTTAGCCCAGAAAACCTGAGCTTCTTCCAATTGCCACTCAGAAACTACACACGTAGCCGGATTGTATTGTTTGATCTGAAACATTGCTCTTTCAGGAAGCTGAAATAGAAAAACTAAATTGTCAATTATATTTACAAGAAATGGACACATATCAGAGCAGATTCTTTGGCTCTATCTATATTTTGCTTTATTTCTTTAACACATCCTTCTTCTGTCTGCTTAATGTTAAAAAATATTTTGTTGGGAAAGAAGCAAGGTCTTTTAAAGAATTAAAGCACTGGCATAGGCTACGTTAACTACCAAGAAGTTTCCAAAAATAGATTCTTGAATAGAGCTTCATAGAATATTAAATGAAGTATTAACATTTAATGTTTTAATTACTGAGAGATATGGGGTACTAAAATTCCAAAAATCCCTATTAAGATAACGATATCTAGTTTTTTTACTATAAAGTTTGCATAGGTTTAAATTAAAGTGACATTTTCAGAAAAATGACATCTTCATATTCAGTAAATGTGTGTGTAAATATAGTCATCGTTACTTGCTTTACTGGTAAAATAAGTATGTTCAATACTCCAGTCACATTAACAATGCAACGCCTATATGGGACAGTGAAATGGATTATATACGGAACCAAAAACTGTTAAAAAGGTGCTCAAAATGTGTTTTAAATGGAGGACAGCTAACACTGAAAACAATAAGACATTTTTAACAAATATTCCACATAAAATTTAAAATCCCCCAATGTTAGAATCCCTGAAAAGAACAGACAAGTGACCCAGCCCATTCCTAACTAACACACAATCCCACAGCTCCTATGCACTCTGTCCAAACATAGGTAATTGCCTCAATCTTTCCCTCTAAAATTTGCAAACATATGCAAATATTAAAATAGCAAATGACCAGATTATTGTTAACTGATCCCTTGACTAGGAGGTGTGGTTTTACTATCTCTTAGTAGTTTGCATATATTTTTGCAAATATTAGGGACAAAGGTAAGATTTTTTTATATTCAGGTTCTTATAAAGTATTCATCAGAGTATCTGAGATTGGGTGGGTAGTGTAAATTGGGTTGATGAAGTGATTAGGGTGAGAGATGAAGCATTATAGAGCAGTGGATCTTTTAAGCCATTTTGAAGATACTGAGTGAAATTATGGGGCCAGCGAAGATACTGAGTGAAATCGCGGAGCTAGTGAAGTCAAAGGAAGCTCTGAATTTGACTTTAATGGGCCAGGATTTCACCCATGTGCCAAAAAAGTTAGAAATGTTCTTAAACAAATTTCTAGTAAATTTTTAAAAAACACCATAATTTTATAATTTCACATGCCATATTTCATTCCAGAGTAGACTGGCTCCATTTCAAGGACATTAAGAGGATAGAAAAGTATTGCTGCTCCATAATTCTGGGTCAAAGCTGTTAACCAAGCTCCAAATATACAAAATTCATTACTGATGCTCATACAGTAGCCAGAAGTAGCCCAGGTTGCCTTTAACATCCTAGGCTGAATTTTCAGGTCATGCAGATTGAACTGAAAACTGAACATTTTTTCTTTGAAAGTCACTTGGATAAAAAATTGGAATTTTACATGGTAATTCATAGAGATTTGCTTTTAGGAGCATACTGGCACTTTACATGCATATACATATACATGACACCAAATATGCTGATGTTGAGGAATTCCTTCTGAAACACTATGCTGGAATGCTGGGAGAATCTATGGCGTGTTGGTGAGACTTTATATCTACCTAGTGTAGCAAACTGGAGTTACAGAGCTTTAGAAACATCATTTACAGGTAAAAATTCCAGTTTTATAACATATACTGCATGGCAGGGCATTTCATTATGAGCAAAAATGTGAAGAGTTTGCAGCATTCATAATGGGAGGTTACTCACCTTAGTGCAGTAACTGAACTTCTTCGAGATGAGAGTCCCCGTGGGTGCTCCACCTGAGGTGCGATGGCGCGCGCCGAGCCCACTAGCGGGAGATTTGAAAGTAGTTGCCGTTGGAGCCGCGCGCGCGAGACCGCTGTCTCGCGGCGTCCCCTGCTATTATTAGAACGCGCGCGGCTCCAACCACCCATATTGTTGTAGGGTTCTGAAGTAGAGAGGGGAGGAGGGCGGGCGGTGGAGCACCCACGGGGACTCTCATCTTGAAGAAGTTCAGTTACTGCACTAAGGTGAGTAACCTCCCATTCTCCCTCGAGAGGAGTCCCCGTGGGTGCTCCACCTGAGGTGCTTAGCAAGCAGTGCCCCTAATTGGATGGCTGGGCTTCGGAGCCTGCTCCTCTTACTACTGTCAAGACTGATTGTCCCAGACTAGCGTCTGCTCGAGTCATACTGTCTATTGCATAGTGTTTAATAAAGGATTGCGGTGAGGCCCAAGTCGCTGCCCTGCAGATCTCGACAATTGAGATGTTGCGTGAAAAGGCCGTTGTCGTGGCCATGGCGCTGGTAGAGTGGGCTCTTATGTTAGATGGTGGAGAGAGGCCTCTTGTGCCATAGGCTTCCCGAATGCACGCAGTTATAAGCTTTGAGATTCTCTGAGAAGAGAGAACTGAGCCTTTACACCTGTTGGCAATTGCAATAAACAGTCTGTCAGATTTTCTGAATGACTTTGTTCTTTCTAGGTAGAAAGCTATTGCTCGCCTGACGTCCAGAGTGTGGAGACGAGCTTCGTCCGGATTGGAGTGCGGTTTCGGAAAAAAAACAGGTAAGTCGATAGATTGATTCATATGGAATGCTGTAGCAATCTTGGGGATGAACTTTGGGTGAGGTCTCATTGTCACCTTATCCTTATGAAAAACTGTGAAAGGGGGTTCTGACATAAGTGCCCCTAATTCTCTCACTCTCTGGCCGAGGTGATGGCTACCAAGAAGGTGACCTTCATTGAGAGATGTAGTAATGAGCAATTTGCTAGGGGTTCAAAAGGAGGTCCAGTAAGTGTTTGAAGGACCAGCGGGAGGTCCCAACTAGGAGGTGGTAGTTTTACCTCAGGATAGAGGTTCTGCAAACCCGCCATGAACCTCTTCACCAAAGGGTTCGAGAAAGTAGTTCCGCTTTCTGTACTGGAGTGGAAAGTTGAGATAGCTGCCAGGTGAACTTTTATAGTACTATTTGTCAATTTTGATTTTTTTAGAAGGAGCAAGTAGTCCAGTATAATCGGGACCGAGACGTGGAGCGGTTCAATGCCCTTTGGTATACACCACTCCATGAACCTCCTCCATTTCATCAGGTAAGTATGTCTGGTTGATGCCTTTCTGCTATTTAATAGCACCTCTTTAACTGGTTCTGAGCATTCTAGCTCAGTCCGTGTGAACCATGGAGCAACCATGCCGTGAGGTGTAGCTTTTGAATGTTCTGGTGCAGGGTCTCGCCGCTGTTCTGCGACAAGTCCCGTATGAGTGGAAGAGGCATCGGCGGTTGAGCGGACATTTGTAAGAGGAGGGTGAACCACGGTCGCCGTGGCCATGCCGGGGCTATCATTATTACTGTTGCCCAGTCGTGTCTTATCTTGATTAAAGTCCTTTGTATAAGTGGTAGCGGAGGAAAGGCATATAGTAGGCCTACTGACCATGAGAGGAGAAATGCATCTCCTTGTGATGTTTTGCCAATCCCTGCTCTGGAGCAAAACTGGTGGCACTTTTGATTTTGGTATGTGGCAAAAAGATCTATCACTGGGTGGCCCCAGCATTGACAGATACTCCCCCACACTGTTTGGCTCAGCTCCCATTCGTGATCCATGGGGAATGATCTGCTGAGTTTGTCTGCTATTATGTTCTGATTTCCTGGCAAATAAGTCGCTGATATGATCACTCTGTGGATCACACACCATTTCCACAGTTTTAGGGCCTCCACACAGAGGGAAGGGGATCTTGCTCCTCCCTGTCTGTTTATGTAGTACATACAGGCTATGTTGTCTGTCATAATCTTTGTGTGGGTATTTTTGATTTTCTGGAGGAAATATACACACGGTCTGCGAACTGCCCTTAACTCGAGAATGTTGATGTGCAGGCGGGACTCCCACATGGACCATTTTCCTTGCGCCGTGTCGGTGCCGAGGCATGCTCCCCATCCCATGAGAGAGGCGTCTGTCGACATCCATACTGTGGGTGTCTTCTGGTGAAAGGGGACCCCTGTGAGGAGGTTTCGAGGTGACTTCCACCATTCCAGGGATTGTTTTATATTCCCTGGTACTGCAAATGCTTTGTGGCATGGATGTCGGTGAGGTCTGAAGAGTCTTGAGAACCAAAGTTGAAATGTCCTCATGTGAAGGCGAGCATTCGCGACCACCGTTGTCGTGGCTGCCATGTGGCCCAAGAGTCTCATACATGTCAGAACGTCCACTGTAGGGGCAGTGCATATGGTGTTTACGAGGGTATTGATTGCCTCGTATCTGTCGTGGGGAAGAAAGGCTCTTGCTCTTTGAGAATCTAACCTTGCCCCAATGAAGTCTATGATCTGAGACGGTGTCGTAATTGATTTTTGCCAATTGATGAGGAGTCCCAATGTCTGGAAAAGCCAAATAGTCCGTTGCAGATCGTGCAATGCCTTCCGTGGAGAGCCTGCCCTCAGGAGGCAATCGTCTAAGTAAGGGAACAACATGATGCCCTGTTTCCTTAAACAGGCCGCTACTACTGAGAACAACTTCGAAAAAGTCCTTGGGGCCATTGAAAGGCCGAAAGGTAGGACCGTATACTGATAATGCGTGTCTCTGATTATGAATCTCAAGAATCTTCGGTGAGATGGGTGTATCGAGATATGAAAATATGTGTCTTGTAGGTCGAGGGATGTAAACCAATCGTTTAGATCCAAGGCAGGAATGATAGATGTTAGTGTATTCATTCTGAATCTTTGGTATGTAATGAACTTGTTTAACCTTCTGAGATCGAGGATAGGTCTCCACCCTCCTGATTTTTTCTTTATGAGGAAGTAAGGGGAATAGAAGCCCTTGCCCTTGTGCTCGCATGGGACTTCTTCTATTGCTCCTAGCTGTAATAGCCGTTGTACTTCTTGTTGGAGCAATTGTTCGTGAGATGTGTCCCTGAATAGGGACGGGGAAGGGGAATTGTGGGTTGGAGGTGTTTTGAATGGAATGGTGTACCCGGTGTTGACAATCTCCAGTACCCATTTGTCCGATGTAATGGACTTCCATTCGTGGTAGAAGGTCTTCAGTCGATGCTGAAAATTGATTACCTGCCTCTGATCTTCGTTGATGTTTAACGATCCCTCGACCAACGTTTCAAAATTGCGGCTTGTTTGGGGGGGTTCTGCGATGTGGTAGGATGCCCCCTGTTCTGCCTGCGTCGCTGTGTTCGGTATCTGCCCCTTGAGGACTCTTGTGTCCTGAAATTCTGTCTGGTGTAGTTATACTGGAATCTCGGATTGTATGGTTGGTACCTTTGTGGACGTGTCCTCGTCATATTGGGGTAGATACCAAAATTCTTTAGCGTGGCACTATCGTCCTTTGATGAGTGCATGGTCTCGTTTGTTTTCTCGTAGAAAAGCTTCCTCCTGTCGAAAGGGAGATCTTCAATCGTGGTCTGCAACTGACGAGGGAGGTCAGCCAAGTGAAGCCAGGCGGATCTTCTCATAACCACTCCTGTGGCCATGGCTCTCGCTGCAGTATCTGCTGTGTCCAAGGCCGCCTGTAGAGCCATACGCGATATCAGTTGGCCCTCTCTAATTATGGAGTGGAACTGTTTTCTCTTGGATTCTGGGATGTCATCGATGAAATCTGCCAGTTTTAAATAATTTGCATGGTTATAATTTGCCAGTAATGCGGTATAATTTGAAATACGCATCTGCAAGGAGGAGGATGTATATACTCTTTTTCCAAATAAATCCAATTTTTTATCCTCATTATGTGGTGCAATTTTGTTGTATTGTTGTTTATTTCTTCGACTGGCTGCTTCCACTACCAGCGAATTCGGTACAGGGTGAGTGAACAAGTACTCTGAATCTTTGGCTGAGATATAATACCTCCTGTCTGCTCTCTTATTAGTCGGAGGGGCTGACGCAGGACTCTGCCAAATTACATCTGCTGGCTCTATCAACGCATTGTTCATAGGAAGGGCCAGTCTTGTTGATGGTTTAGTGTTCATGATGCTGAGTAGCTTGTGCTGGGACTCAAGGAGTTCCTGGGATGAGATCTCCAAGGATTCTGCCACTCTCTTGAATAAGTCTTGAAACTGTCTAGCATCATCAGATGACTGTGATGACGTTGATGGAATGATGAAATCATCCACCACAGGGGATACTTCCTGGGGTGAGAGCAGGTAAGTATCCTCCGCTTGATCATCCTCGTCCTGTGACTGTGATGGAGGAGAACTGATTATTTCCTCCCCTGTGTATTGTGGATCTCTGTTCTGTATTTTTGGTATTGTATGGGCAGGTTATCGACGATGGTACAGCCAGGCAGGGGGGTAAACTGGTCGAGGGCCATACCAGCTTGGATCATACTGTAAGTATGGTGCTCTCTCGTGATAGGGCATCATGAATCCATGTCCATAAAAAGGATCATAGGGGTGCAGGTCCCCTCCTGCCTCTCCGTCACTTGATGAGTCCGGTGGAGAAGAGCTCTGCTGTTGCTGTGCCTCTCTAACATAGTTTGTAGTCAGACTGGGGGAGGGAGAGCTATCCCTTCCTGCTACAGCATGCTTCTTCTTCTGTGTCCTTTTTCTCACAGGAGCCGGTGCCGAGGCAGCCTGCTGAGGAGCTGTCCATGGTGCTGAAGGCTGCGGCGCCGTGGTTGCAGCTTGCTGTGTCAGCTCCAGCTGATCTTGCTTAGGAGCGGGAGCCTGCGGTTCCGGGCGGTCTGCCGCCACTGTTTCCAGGCTCCTGGTATCCTCCGGTGCCGAGCCTCCCTGCGGTGCTGAGGCTCTTGTCGGTGCCGGCCCTGGGACTGCCCTCTGAGTCTCGGGCATTTTGTCCTGCCGGTCAGAGCTGCTGCTTGCAGCCGCGGCTTTCTTTTTCAACTCTGAGCCGCTTTTTGTGCCTGAGGAGCCTAACGCCTCTTTGGCACTTGTCCTCCCCGGTGAGGCAGAGAGTTGTTTCCGTCTCTTCTGCTCTCCCTGTGGGGGTGAATGGTGTCTCTTCCCCGGGTGCTGGGTCGGGGAGAGAGATCGTCCGCGACCTGGTTCTGGTGAAGGTCATAGGGATTTCTCCATCACCATTAACTTGACTCTCAGGTCCCTGTCTTTTTTGGCCCTGGAGCTCAAGTTTCTACAGTGGGGACATTTGTCTGAAATATGTCCCTCACCCAGACATTTAATACAGACAGCGTGGCCGTCTGAAGCCGGTATAGCGTCCCGGCATTGCTCGCACTGTTTAAAGCCGGGCGAAGCCGGCATTTTAAAGAGGGTGCGAGGTGTTTTGTTTTTGTTTTTTTTTTTTAAAGAGACAAGCTAAGTAACAAGCAAGGAGTTATTTAAGGGTGAATTTTTGGTCCCTAAACGTAAAGATGTAATCTGAGGGGACAATTACGCTGAGGGGATTTGTTCCCGACTAGTGTCTCCGGCGGTAGAGAAGGGAATGGGCGGTTGGAGCCGCGCGCGTTCTAATAATAGCAGGGGACGCCGCGAGACAGCGGTCTCGCGCACGTGGCTCCAACGGCAACTACTTTCAAATCTCCCGCTAGTAGGCTCGGCGCGCGCCATCCCACCTCAGGTGGAGCACCCACGGGGACTCCTCTCGAGGGAGAATGTATCATGTACGCTTACCCTCCACACAAACAATTCCATAAATAAACTTAGACAGAATACAGGAATTTTAGCTTATTGACTTTCAGCATTGTTAGTGCCCGATGGGACAATGGGTGGCCGCTTGCCCGGGCAGGCCTATGTCTATGCCACCTTTCCCTAGGCACACATTAAGGAGACCCCATTTTGGACAGTGTAAGAGGCTCTAGCCTGAAATCTGGGAGACTTGCAGCAAAGACTACTGACCCAACCCAAGAATTTACAACCCACCTGGGGATGTGAAACTGGCCTACCCAGAAACTTGGGACCCACCTAAGAATTTATGACCCTCCAGGAAAACATGGGAATCACCTAAGGGTTTGGGCCCATCTGCAATTTATGACACCCAGAATTTTACAACACCCTGAGAACTTGGGACCCACCTGCGCACCTAAAGAATTTATGACCCATTGGAAAATTTGGAAAACATAACTAAATTCAATCATGGGAACCAAGACCCTCCCCTGGTGTGAGGAGACACTAGAAAGTCCTATAAAAAAGGGGTATTCAGCAACATGGAGTTAAGAGGTTCACGTGTTAACCATTGGAGCTGATCACCCCAACGGTCGAATCTCCCGAAGAAAGCTAGCTCGTGTCGTGTCTCATACCATGTTCCTGGTGTCCATGTTGCTGGTCAGTGGTGCTTGGGTTATGGTATGTATGTAAACCACCCTCTGCAATACCTTGCAGTGTTTTTCAGTCAGGTACCTAAATTTTCTGCCTTCGTTAGATGTTTTAAGATTGCTGTTTAAAGTTAATTGTTAAGTGTTTTAATATCGTATTGTTCTTAAGTAATATCTCTGTTGAAGATTTTAAGATCACCGTACTGGTTTTTCAACTGCCACCCCTAAGCGACTGCCTTTCTAAGTACAAATTGCTGTTTTGTGTTTTACTGCTGAAAATAACTTCAAATAGCCATTTCTTGTCAAGTAATTACTGGGTTCACCCACTGGGCACCCCAAATAAAAGAAAATTGTTCTTGTGATTAAACCAAGCGTGTGGCATCTCCTTCTCCCATCACAGTCGGGGAACCCACAGCATTATAATGAAAAATTTCTTCATTAACTGGAAAAGTAAATGTTTTTCAGACTAATGGTTGCTGGAATTAGTTACCTGAGTGTTTTTGGCAGTTCGTGCTAATTTGGACAGTTCCACTAGATGTTTGGTCAGAATCTCCTTAATGCATTCTCTTTTGGAATTCTCACTTTCCTTCTCTAAAAGAATCTCCAGAATTACAGTACGTAAGGCCATGATAGGCTCCTGGAAACCAAAGTCACTGTCCTTGAGAAGCTGCGACTGTCTCTGCCACTTCAGATAAACATCATTCAGTTGTTTGTCAGTAACAGATCTGAAATCATAAACATTATGAAAGGAAAAAATACTGCTATTACTTCTGACCAAATACTAATAATGAAATCTGAGATGTGAAGGAGCTCGTTTTCTAAATATGAAATCTTTTCTGGTCACGTGCAGAATAAACATCTTGGAAAACAAGCAAATGGAGCGTTAGAGTTATAAGAGGATCTGTAACTTCTATAAAAATTATGTAGAATTGCTGATTTAAGCAAACCGAGGTTTTTGAGGGAAACAGCCAGAAGGCATGACAATTCCAGCATACATGTCCTTGAATATTTGTTTGGATTTAATCTGCTAAATTCTATGTGATGAGGTTAAGTTTGTTTGGTTGGTTGGTTTTTTTTTAAAAAAAGAAGGTTGGAAAGGGAATCTTAAGTTGTATCTACAGTAGAACCTCAAAGATACAAACACCTCAGAACAAAGTTTGCTCGTAAATCTGGACAAAACATTATGGTACAGTGTCCTGCAGTCAGTGTCTTCCAGCTGAGGCCTGGGAGAGATCTCTGCAAAGGTGGCACCTGGCAGCACTGCCTGGCTTGTAAGCAGCTTTCTGCTCTATTCGTTTCTTGCCTTTGGGCTGAACTGCCTCGCACCTGGGGCACTACAAGCTTCAGCCACCTCTCTTCTTGCTCTGCTCTGTGCACTGCTTGCCATGCTCCAGAAGCAGCCTCAGGCAGAGGATTGGTACCAGCCCACTGACAGTGCCTCTCTCGTCCCCTGCTGCTCCTGCTCCCAGAGGTGCTGGCAGGATCCAGGAGTGCAGCCACAGGCAAAGCTTGGGCTGCATCGGTGCACAGGCTGTGGCCCATTAAAACTCCTCCAGGCAACAGTTCAGATTCTGACTCGCACTCCACCTCCGGGCCAGGCTTTGGCTGCAACCTTCAGTTCCTTGCAGCATGAACGGCTCACGGTGGCAGCTTTCTTTCTGGGCTGCACGTGTGTGTGAAAAAGAGTTTCCCCCCTTCAGGTGGGGAATGAAACAGCATCCTTGGCTTACAGGAAACAGCACAGACCCTGGGGTTGTTTCTGCTTTGCATGCCGACCTTTAAGATACAACACAGGCACAGTACTGTATAGCTAGAATGGAAGGAAAATCTAACATGAAGGAATAAAATACCTGGAAAAAAGTTGTCCTATGTTTTCCAACTCTCCAATGGTCTGTAATCTGCAGAGTGTGGGATACAATGAAAACACAGACTCCAGACTGCCTTTGCATAGCTCCTCTACTTCGCTCACCCTGGAGATACAATACAGAGATGTTAAATAGTGTTATCAATTGACAATATAATTTCCACGTACAGAACACCTATCAAACATAAAATATATTGTACCAAGACATATTTTTTATTTCAGGTATGGAAGAATTTTGCATTATTATTAAAATATACAATTCAAGGTTTCTCACTTAAGAATCAAAATGAAAATGCTAACAGGTTTACTACTCTATTGCCTATAACATAAGATGTGATTTAAACGGACTATTCAGTTTGATGTTTTGTCTATTAACAGGAAGGGGATGTACACTAAGGAATGGTGACTTCTCCATGAAAAGTAACTATTTTTTAAAAATTGAATTTGTCCCTCCCTTGTACCATCTTTCTGCTGCTCCCTTGATAACTTTTGGTATTTTGATGTAACAGGATCTATAGAGACAAGGACTTGTTATGGCATAAAATGAAGTAGTTTGTCTCTTCCTCCTTAGTTTGAGGATTAAGGCTTTTAATATCTAACATTATTGTTTAGCATGTGCAGCCGTATCTATATGTAGAAAAAGAGTAACTATAAAATAACTCTACAAAAAGGTTCTACGCACATCTTGTTGCTGGACACATAAGCCACTTTACAAAATTAAACCAAAATTAGTTGTGGCAGGAACGCATGTCCTATTAACACTAACTTTACTTTTATAGGCATGAAAAAGAGAATTAAGGTCAAAATATACAAGTCAAGTTACAGCTAAAATATCAGTTTGATTTTGTTTGTGTAATACTTAATTCCACCCGCACAAACCCAGTAAGGGCTTACACACAGTATGTCTATAGGCATTTGGTATTTACCTGGCATTTTTTAGGCCTTCATGGAAAGCAAAGAATTCTTTATCTCTTAAAGACTGTAGAGCATCATACAATGATTCATGATAGCCTGGTCTTTCCATCTCATCTCTTAAAGAAAAAAAAAAGATTAAAAATGCAAAATTATATTTACAACTAAGGCCACCAATGATCTTTAAGACTGAAAACTACAGAACTAACATTCTCTTTGATATAGCACATTTAAGTCATTCTGCTGATGTCTTCATAAGAGAAATTAAATAACCTAACTGAACAAGGAGTATAAACAGGAATTGTTCAGTGTTTGGGAAAAGTGCTATTTTGATTTGAATAAAAAATAAAAAGCTATCTGGTACACAGTACTATCCTGGAAACCTAAGCTCTTACTTTAAAGTAAACAAAATAAAAAGGCAGTGAGAAATTATTAAAGTTTTATTTTCTACAATATGGAATCCAATTTTCAAATTGCATTAAAAATATATGTAATAATTCCAAAAATTCATACAGTTTTTAGCATAAACAACAAAATGCACATATGTAAAGGTTCTTGTATTATCTGACTGTGTTCTAATGTGTACTATCGGCATTTAGTAGCATTTTAAAATCTGGATAACCTTCCCAGGGGCAAAGTTATTTGCCACCATGCATATCCACAAGTTGCAGATTGTGGAATGCTCTACAGTAGTGGTTCTCAATCACAGTGTTGCAACACAAAAGTGTCACAGAATGCCACAACTGAGGTTACTTATCCTACACAGTATCTTTACCTACTTTCTCTTTCAAAATTTCTCATTACCTACAGAATGATTGGGGCTTCAAAATAAGCACCAGGCAAAATGACCACTGGGCAGTAGTGCTTACAATGCTTCTATATGGTTCTGAGATATGGACAACAGATTGCTTCCATATTAGGATACTTGATCACCTCCACCTATGCCATCGTCAGTTTCTAAATGGCACACATTACTGCATTTTAGAATAGCTCACCTTAACATTAACCAAGACTGATCTAGTGCCGTTTTCTCCCTAAATAGTAATATGACCTTGTTCTCCAAGTCAGGAACAAGGTATTCATTACGCCCTGCCCAGTACCTCATGTTACCCCTGGGCATAGACTATTCTTTGTGAGGGAGAAACCACAGAACCAAGTCTGACACTTTTTTCTTCATTTGTTGATGAAGTCATTGTTAAGGCTCGAAGAGTAATCTTTACATTCTCCTGTAAATCAAAAATGGATGCAGGAAAGCGTTTCCCTCACACTTAAAAAAAAAAAAAAAAAAAAAAAAGAATCATCTTGATCATCTTGTAGCTGAGACCAAAAATGGAAAAGAGATTTCAAAGAAAATTAACAGCAAATGAAAAGAGGAAATTATAATGGAAGTCTGTCTGTTATAACAGCAGTATTTGCTATAGTACAGACCGATATACGTACAATACAAAGAGGGTTTTTCTACTTGACAAGGAATTGATTTTTGTTTTTATTTCAAATAACTGAGAAACAGCACTGCAGCACTCCTTCTCCATAGCAGTTATATTTTGAAGTTTTCCTTTTTCTCAACCTCCCCCCCCGCCCCGCATAGCTAGATTAGAATTTAACAGATAGGAGCTGGAAAAGGTTAACAGAGAAGTTGTCTTACTTAGCAGAAGGGATGTGGTCCCACTGCATGTTCCTCCAAGCTGCCTGGTAACGAATCTCCTTTAGTTCAGCACACCACTCTGTGTTTTCATATTCCAAGCCTTTTAAATAGGTGGAAATGGTATGGCAAAGCCCAAAATTCTGCAAAGCCTACAATAAGCAAGATTTTTTTAAAAGGCAAAATTTCACTAATTTGGGCTGCTTTTCAGATGGATTTGCTTACCCTTTTGTTACCAAAGTAAGATTTCAAGATGTGGAATTACAAGTTTCTAACCTAAGCACTATGTATGTGTAAAGTATGCACAAATTCAAAGGCTGGAATCTTAGCCATCTCCCAAAACGTGCTTCATAAAACAAACCTCCTTGACATATGAGAAATGAATTGCCTGTGCAATTTTTTCACTCCCCCACTGTTGAGCAGGGATACCACACCAGATCACTGATCTTCTGCACTGTTGGTGGGAAGAACTGGCAAGATTTTTTCCCTAATTAAGCCAGAGTACTCCTGTGGAGTTGGTAAAGGATCTTTCGGTATGTTTGGATCACTTTACCAAGTGATGAAATGCAGCTACTCCTGAAGATGAACATGACAAATGTTCAACAGTGCACAGCAAGAGTACACAGTTTTAGGACAAGAAGTGAAAAATATCAGATTAAACTGAAACTGCAGGAGTACATTTAGATAGGCAGAAATTAGTTCTCAAAACTGGACGTTAGCTAAATATTGAGGTGAACATCCCATGTCTTACAAATTGTGCCATACTGTATTTAATGACTACATGTAGACAAGACCCCAATTTTATTTTTTATCTGAAAGATGGCACCATCCAGTAGGGAAGTGTACTCAATTGGAGGATATAGCAGTGGTTTGCAACTTGTGATCTGCAAACTATGTCTAAGATTTCCAGAAGGATCTGCACCTCTATACAAAAACGTTTTATGATTCTGCAGATGAAAAAAGGTTGAAAACCACTGTTTATAGTGATTCAGATGGCAGAATAATAACAATACCATTACTTCCTGCAGAGCCTGTGTTCTTAGGAGATCTTGATCTTGAGTAACTATTTAACTCCTTTTAGTCTGAAATATCTGATGAGGGTCGTTGCACAAAGTGATATGGCTGCAGGCTTCCAAGATAAAAATACAATATAGCATCTCATATTAACAACATATAATGTGGTCACAGTCTACGTGCTCCATATTCATGAAAATATGTAAGAGACTAAAGCCCAGACTCTTATGTCAATAGAAATCAGAACAAACAAATTCCAAGTTAATTGAAGCAAAAATGCTTCTGATCACTATATTTATTTCCTATTACTGGAGTGAATTACCTCTATTATTCCTGCCTGGCGAGTAGCTGGAGGGAGACTTGCTTCAAGATCGTATGTTACAAGGGCCTTTCCCCATATGGCTTCATGCTCATATGTTCTTATCCTGTTACATGTAGAGAGCAGTTCAGATTTCAAATGCTTCACAAACAAATAAAATTATGTTTTTATAAAAAATGAATAATTGTACCTCGCTAATGGCTGCAACATTCTTCCTCCACCACAGCCATAGAGACTATCTGGCTCTCCAATACTTCTGTATATTTCCATGAGAAGGTCCTAAGACATACCATCACAAAACAAAGCATTTCATAAATAACTTTTGAATATATTCTACTGTAGTATACATAAATATCTATATATCTGCATTAGAAAACCATGTAAGAGATGATTAAGAATGCTTGACATATGCACGCACTGAGTTCAAGGACAGTGTAAGGAAACAGTCATATGAAATGAATTGAATTCACCTTTAAAGTCTCTGTTAGTCAGTATTGTGTATCTGTACTTTAAAATCATAATTAAAGTAACCCTGTAACTCTGTTTAATGGACATTAACCAATGTCTGACAAGACTCCATATTATAAATTTGGAACTCCATCTTGAATAATAGACTCCATTTTGTATTCTTGATGAAACTTGGCTTAGGTGTATACTGTGTAATTTCATTTAGATGTGTAAACAAGATGTATGAAAGAAGAGGGTGTGTGAAATGAAGGCCGTGTGTGATGGGATCAGTCGATGCCAGCCTGTCCTGATGAAATGAAAATACCACCTTAATGGCTGAATAATGCAGATGAATCCCTGAAAAGCAAGAAGGATCCACCCCAGAAAGAAAAGAACAAAATACAAACAGGACAAGATGAAAGTCATGTCTGCAAGTGACTGGTGATCAATGACCACAGGAGCCCTGAAGCAGCATGACACAGCAAGACCCATAGACTTACATGAGAGCCAGCAAGTATAAAAGATGAGTGAGGAGAACATGGAAGCTTTGGGTCTCGTTCTGCAACTGTCATCTTGGAGCATCAGATTCATGACCGAAAGAGGCCTTGCTCCCTCCTCATGCCCATCCTAGTTGGCCACTAGGCTAACTTGAGCAATGCATGACATCAGCTTGCAGAAGTTCTTGGGTATGAATGTGTGTGTGCGTGTGCGCATGCATGCGTATGTTTTTTTACATGCTTACATTTACAATAAATGTGGTATATTGCCTTGTCCCCTGAAAAGATCCTGTTAGTCTTTTCTTTTATAACAGCAGGAAGAGAAAGTTATTCAGTCTGTGCAGTAACTGAGATTCCAAGGAGGGTGGTCACTATGGGTAATTTATATAAAAAATAATAGCAACATTGTTTGTGAGAATCTTAATGGCCTTGTCTTTGATCGCAGGTAGGAAGTGTGAGCATGCATTGTGAACTACCTGTAGCTCCAGCAGGTTTATGTGCAGTGTTGAGGGTGATTATTGACTCAGATTAAGTAATAAACAGTAAACATGACACAAATGCAGAACACCACTCAAGAAAAAATTCTTGCAGTCACTGTGGATAGTTCTCTGAAAACATCCACTCAACGTGCAGTGGCAGTTAAAAACTAACAGAATGTTGGGAATCATTAGGAAAGAGAGAGAGAAGAAAACGGAAAGCTCTTCATCAATCCATAGTATGCCCACATCTTGAATGCTGCATGCAGATGTGGTCACCCATTTCAAAAAAAGGTTCATCAGAATTGGGAAAAGTACATAAAAGGGCAACAAAAATTATTAAGGGTATGGAACAGTTGCCATAGGAGGAGAGATGAATAAGCCTGGCCTTTTCCGTTTTGAAAAGAAATGACTAAGAGGGGATATGATAGAGGTCTATAAAATCATGACTTGTTTGGAGAAAGTAAATAAGGAGGTGTTATTTACTCCTCAGAACACAAAAACTAGAAATTAGTAGGCAGCAGGTTTAAAACAAATAAAAGGAAGTATTTCTTCATACAACACAGTCAACTCATGGAACTCTTTGCCAGAGGATGTTGTGAAGGCCCAAACTACAAAGGGGTTTAAAAAGAAACAAAAAACGAACTAGTTAAGTTCATGGAGGATGGGTTCATCAATGGCTATTAACCAGGATGGGCAGGGATGCAAAATCATGCTCTGAAGTGTCCCTAGCCTCTATTTCCCAGAAGCTTGGAATGGGCCCCAGGTATGGATCACTTGATGATTACCTGATCTGTTCATACCATCTGACATACTTGGTAGTGGCTGCTGTCAGAAGACAGGCTATTAGGTTAGATGGACCATTGGTCTGACCCACTATGGCTGTTTTTATGTTCTTAACACCACAATCACACTGCATTGATCTGAGCTCTTTTTTCCTTGGTCATTCTAACTCACTCCTATCATCCATTTGTTATATTTTATGATATATGCAGTATCTCTCTAGAACAAAAGCTCAGCCAACTGTGACCATGTCATCAGTTCTTTTATGAGCAAAAATTATTTCTCTGTGTTTTATACAATTACCGTCTACTGATTTTTCAGATAAAGGCCTAAATGCCTTCTCATATAAAAAATAAAGGCAACTGATATTTTTGCTCTGAACTAGAGCTAGTAAAAAAATATTAATCAAAAAAATTTTTGATGGGAGTGGGAGGAGCTGAAGGTTTAAGAAAATTTAAGATTTAAGAAAATATTTCCCTGAGTTTTTACCAGCTGCACTCTAAACTTAGACAAGACATATTACTTACATTGGAATTACACATGTTTATTGTTTTTAAATTAATATATTAACATTGTTTCATTTCATTAGGTAGGTTTATCCTGAGATTAGATAAAACTTCATATGAAGAAGGCTTTATTCCATACCTGTAAACTTATTCCAGTTTCTTCTTTACTTTTCTCATTCAAACTGCTAATAGTTGCACTTTGGCTTTCTTCTTCAAATGTTAGCTTTTTAGATGCTTTGAAACCAGATCTACAAGAAAAATATAAACAAGTTAAGATGATTTAAAATCAGTAAGCCTATAAAACTGCTGAAATAATCCCTAAAAATTAAGGATCAGCTACCCAGTGTTTCACAGAAGTGCTTGGTGCTCCTGGGTGCAAGGCACAGCTTCCTACTTTCTGCTTTTAACAGGGAATGCTGCCAGATATTAAATCACCCCCCAGGGAAAGTTACAGTAAATCTTGGGGTTCCTCTAACTTATGCTAATGCATAACAACTTCAAGAAGAAAAACAAACAAGGAGTCCTGTGGCACTTTTAAAGACTAACAAATTTATTTACCGCACGAGCTTTCGTGGGAGAAAATCTCACTTTACCAGATGCTTGAAGATGGAGAATTTACAGAGCATGAGGAAAATAAATGCAGGGAAGTGTAAGTCATAGGATCATAGGATTTTCTCCCACAAAAGCTCATGGGATAAATAAATTTGTTAGTCTTTAAAAATACCACAGGACTGTCTGTTTTGCTGAACTAGACTAACACGGCTACCCCCTTGGAACTTCAAGAAACTTCTCTGTTAGTCAGTATAGCCAGTAACATCTACATCCTCCCTGGAATGATGGATATAAGCACAGAGGAGGGGCATCAGAGCAATGGCACTACGCTGGCTATGCTGTACTTGCTGAGTATTCTATGCTAGACAAGTCCTTATATGCTAATTGAAGACAGCAAAGCAAATGCAAATTGAAGGGCTAAGGATCCGGTCTGAAATGCATTGCTTCTTTTTATTTTTTTGAAAGTACAGTGCTGATGGGATTCTAGCACTAAGAACACCTGCAATTTCTCACATTTATAACACTGTAAGATAATTTCATTCTTGAATCACCTATCTTAATTCCTCAAAGTTATTCTGGACCAAAATAAACAATTCACTACATATCAGTGTGGATTTTTTTTTTAAAGGCACTGCTAGTCGAAAGGACAAAATTAATGATGTATTACATAGGAAAGCTATATACTCATTTTATACATCATCCATGTCTACATTCAGCATATTATTAGGTTCTGAACATTAATACCATGTAATTCTGGGCACCATCCTGTTTAAATTTCCCATCCCACTTCTTCATTTCTGATATAATCTTAGCAGATAATTTCTCATGAACTCCTAGAGTTAGAATATAATACATGATCCCATTTGAAAGGTAAGAGTTAAGACTTTTGGATGGTAGAATGCAGTTGTTATTAGCTTAAGATGTTTTCAAGACACTAGCCACTAAAATCATGCTGGAACTGAAGGGATAAGAAAGTGCTCTGGTACGAAATCAGAATGATATGATACAACTTCTAATAGCCATTCTGCCAGAGCTGGAGACACTTTGCTGAACCAGCACAAACACTTCCTGGGCCAGTAAATTTTTCTGAGCTTAAAAAGAAAGATCTGTCTTCCTGATATATAATTCATTTTTCCTTTTCCAAAAACACACCACCATACAAACACTTTTGAGTGAAATGTGAAGAATTTGTATTACTGAAATATAGTACCTTTTTTGTTGTTCATCTAAGTTTATCTTGTCTGAATAGATTTCTGTGTACAGCAAAGCTGTGAAGTGAGCAGCACAAGATTGTGCTACCATAGCAACCTCAAGGTAATTCAATTCCAGCCAGAAACTGTCATCAAAAACTGTACCTGGAAGAGATCTAGTTAAATACAGCATTAATACTAATGTAATACTAGACCTGCTCTATAACATGAAGTTAAATAAAAGAAGTAAAGCCTATGCTAACAAGTACAGTTTCATCTCTAAAAAGAAATGCCTATAAACTATAGGATATTTGCAGACAATAGGTTTTTTGAAACTGCATTCATTTTAAATCTACAGCAGCCCTTCTGAGAACCCCCCTTTTCAAGGCCAATCAGAGTGTAATTTCCTGGCATATATGTAATAAAATGTCATTAGTGTGACATACATTATATTGTCACATATCTACACAGTGTGTATGTATTATGTTGAATCGTTTGTTCCCTTATTACGATTATTTCATTGAGATCCGTGTACACTGTAACTCTCTCCAAGGCACCACCGAGTTTTAAAATAGTGAACAAAAGTAATCATAAATCAAAGCTAATTTTAAAAATAGAAACAACTCACCTCTTTTGACTTCTCAAGTAATCAACAACAGCAAGCATTGTCCATCGAGATATTTTATCTACACCTCCCCGAATAAAGTTTTCTGGTTCTACAATTTATATTAAAAGGAAAAAAAGTGTAAAAGCACATCATAAAATGCCTGATGGTAAAATAAAAGGCGTTGTTTACATTAAGGTGAAATATTAATAACATGACTCTTAGTAGCTACAGTGCTTCACATGTTCAAATGCTAAACTAGCCATTGATAACAATGTCCTTGTAAAATAGTTGTTGTTTGTGTTACCCTCAGTTTACTGGAGATCAGAGATATTATTTTAGATGACCTTTATATTAACTTTGTGTTGTCTGTCTGTATTCCCTGTGCTCTCCCACCTTTCTCCAGCAGATGACATAATGTTTATAGGTTTTAAGGGCAACCTGCAGCCAGCACAAAGCCTGCCAGGCATTTGGCCCTGTGGTACAGGGTTTCGGACAGGAGCCCGGAACTCAGCCGTCACTGGTTTGAATTCCACCTGGGGATGCAAAGCTGCTGTTTATAGGTTTTGATTTGATCTACTTTTAGTCTTGTTTGAAAAATAATGTAAAAGAGTTTTTTTTATAACAGACGACCTTAAAACCAATGCCCTAAAAGGGACAAAATAAGTACAGAAGTAATTCAGATGATCAGACTTCTTGTATGAGGCATTTTAAGCACCATGAAGCATTCGTTTGCAAAAGGTCGGCTGGCCAGTGTAGCATGTACTCTCTTCATTCACAATTAATGGGAAGTCATGAGCAGTGAGAATCACAGAAACAGGGAGGAAAAGGATAAGGAGAGTTTTAATTATTATTACAGCAGAAATAGAAATGCTCCTCACATAAAGCAAAACCGGAATTCTTTATGGAATCAATCAATGGATGCCTCTATGGAAGAGCAGAAATGTATTCTGCAAGTCTTCCTCCAATGATGCTTCTACACTTTTCCTCACTTGCAACCTTGTAGAGGGAGCTAGTTCGTAAAATTTCCACAAGATGCATTTCACAGCATGCCAACTGGTGCAGGATTTTAACATGTTGCTTTGGCATTCTGGACAGAATACAATTGGCATATGTGCCCCATATGCTGGTAATATATCCACAGAGTACTACAAATGCCCTTTTATGCGACAACCCTCCAGAAGCATGCCAAGGATTGGAACAAAATAATAGGAGAATTATTTCCCAGGAATTGTGGAAAGAAGAACTTACTTTGACCAGAAAGATATCTGGAACTATAAAAATAATTCTTTACTCTTCACAGTACTTGTGTGGTTATAAATGGACAGAGGAAATAATTCCAAACTCTGTCTTCTGGTAATAATAGCAACTAAAAAGGCCATTTAGACTTGACCAATCTGTCATTCTGATTAATCTTGACACTTGAAGATATTCCAATATATCGGAGTGTGATATAACCAACTAAGAGCACTATAAGAACACCATTTTTCTATGGTGCTTGGCTGTAAGATTAAAATCAACCATCCTGGGGAAACACTAATGTGGCTGAGATCACCAGACCTTGGAGGTTATTACAAATATTTGTATTACAGCAGCATCTAGAAGCAGATCCCCACTGTGCTGAGCCAGGTACAAATAAGGAAACAGTCCCTGCCCCAAAGAGCTTTCTGTTTCTTCTTTCACTTTAAATGTAATTTGACCAGATCAGTGAATGATATTTCTAGGTTGAGTTTTATCTGGATACCAAAAACTATCAGTGAGACTCGTGTAGAAACCCGGCTCAAGTCCACTCCTCTTTTAGTGCACAGGCTGCTAACAAAGCTGTTCAGATATGAATGAAGGAGTTCATGCTTCAAGAGGCCTGCTGTTTTCTAGAGGTGCAACACAGGTTCCTTGGCTGTCAAACCAGTTCAAAGTGCCTCCTGAGCCTCTTTTCTTCTACATGCCTATGCACTGTTTCATAGACTACACAGTTATTTATATCACTTGGTAGGAATGCTACAGGTTATGTATACTACATGTCTGTTGGAAAAAGTATTCAGTGTAGACGCATCCTTAGAGAAAAAGAAGGAAAAGACGGTTACTAACCTTTTTCTGTAACTGTCGTTCTTCGAGATGTGTTGCTCACGTCCACTCCAATTAGGTGTGCGCGCGCATCGTGCACGGCTGCCGGAAAGGATTTCCCTAGCATCCCCAGAGGGTCGGCTACAGAGCCCCCTGGAGTCGCGCCTGTATAGCGCGCCTTATAAGGGCTCGCCGACCCTTCCCCCGTCAGTTCCTTCTTGCCAAGGATCCGACAGAGGGGCAGGTGGGCGGGTTTGGAGTGGACGTGAGCAACACATCTCGAAGAACGACAGTTACAGAAAAAGGTTAGTAACCGTCTTTTCTCCTTCGAGTGATTGCTCACGTCGACTCCAATTAGGTGATTCCCAAGCACTTACCGGAGGAGGGGTCGGAGATTAGCCCCTTAGGGACTTTAGTACTGCCCTGCCGACCGCTGCGTCCTCTGCTGCTTGTTGGGCGATCGCATAATGGGCTGCGAACGTGTGAATTGAGGACCAGGTTGCCGCTCTGCATATTTCCTGGATCGGAACACAGGCTGCAAAGGCTGTCGACGTGGCCTGGGCTCTTGTCGAATGGGCCGTGATTTTTGGGGCTGGCTTATTGGCTAGCCCGTAGCATGTCTTTATGCATGATGTAATCCATGAGGAGATTGTCTGTGCAGAGACTGGATGTCCCTTCATCCTGTCGGCTACAGCCACAAACAGTTGAGGGGACTTCCTAAAGGCCTTTGTCCTTTCAATATAAAAGGCGAGGGCCCTTCGTACATCTAATGAGTGTAGGGTCCGCTCCCGGTCTGAGGTGTGAGGTCTCGGGTAGAACACCGGGAGGAAGATATCTTGGCTCGTGTGGAAGGCCGAGACTACCTTGGGTAGGAAGGCCGGATGTGGTCGGAGTCGGACCTTATCCTTGAAAAATACCGTATACGGTGGCTCTGACGTGAGGGCTCGAAGCTCGGAGACTCTCCTGGCCGAGGTGATTGCCACGAGGAATGCTACCTTCCATGAAAGGTATAGTTCTGAGCATGTCGCTAAGGGTTCGAATGGGGCTTTAGTGAGAGCTCTAAGGACTAGGTTCAGATCCCATTGTTGAACCGGTTCCGTTACGTCAGGAAACCTTTTTGCTATGCCCTTGAGGAAGCGGCCCACGATAGTGTTGGAAAAGACGGAACAGCCCTCTATCGGTGGGTGTAGGGCTGAGATGGCCGCTAAGTGCACCTTCAGGGAGGATATGGATAGTCCTTCATGTTTGAGGTGGAGGAGATAATCAAGTATGTCCGGAAGGCTGGCCTCCCTCGGGGACAACGAACGTTCCTCGCACCAGATGGTGAAACGCTTCCACTTTGAAAGGTAAGTTGCCCTGGTGGAGGGCTTCCTGCTCTCCAGCAGGATTTCTTGAACGAGGCTCGAACATTGCATTTCCTTCTGGTTTAGCCATGAAGCTTCCACGCCATGAGGTGGAGTGATTGAAGGTCCGGGTGGCGAACCACGCCTGCCTGCTGGGTGAGTAAGTCCGGCAACAGTGGGAGGTTGATGGGTGTTGCCACCAGGAGGTCTAGGAGGGTGGGAAACCAGTGCTGGCGAGGCCAGGCCGGGGCGATCATTATTACTGATGACTTGTCCTTTTTTATTTTTGACAGAACCAGATGGATTAGTGGAAACGGCGGAAACGCATAGAGTAGACCGGTCTTCCATGGGATTTGGAAGGCATCCGCCAGCGACCCTGTACTCAGCCCCCGGAAGGAGCAGAATCTGCTGCACTTGGCATTGTCCTGTGTGGCAAACAGGTCTAGATGGGGAGTCCCCCAGGACTGGAAGATGGAGTGAAGTACCTCCGTGTGCAACGACCATTCGTGTACTTGAATAGCCCGGCTCAAGGAGTCTGCCAGGGCGTTCTGGACTCCTGGGAGATAAGACGCTTCCAAGTGGATATTCCGGGGAATACAAAATCGCCAGAGGTCCAGGGCTTCTTTGCATAGGGGGGAGGAGCGGGCCCCCCCTTGTCTGTTGATATAGAAGACGGTTGCGATGTTGTCCGACTTCACTGCCACACATTGGTTCTGTAAGTGGTGTTCGAAGGCCCGACAAGCCAGGAGCACTGCCCGCAGCTCCCTGACATTGATGTGACTGGACAGGTCTCGTTGTGTCCATAGGCCCTGAGTTTTCAGGTGGCCTAGGTGGGCCCCCCAACCCAAGTCTGATGCGTCTGTCACCAGAGTCAAGGTTGGTTGTGGTTTCTGGAAGGGGACTCCCGAGAGCACCACATGGGCGTCTGTCCACCACTGTAAAGACGTCAGAATGTGAGGAGGAATGGTTACTACCTTTTCTAGCCGATCCCTGGATGGTTGATACACTGAGGCTAGCCAAAGCTGCATGGGTCTCATGTGTAGTCTGGCATGGGGAACGACATAGGTGCACACTGCAAAGTGGCCCAACAGACTCAGGCATGTCCTGGCCGTGGTCATAGGGTGGCAAGACAGGTCCTCTATCAGAGTTCCAATGTTGAGGAAGCGTGTTGGTGGGAGGGATATTGTGCAAGTGATGGAATTCACTACTGCCCCAATAAACTCTATTTTCTGTGTTGGCACCAGAGTGGACTTTTTTAAGTTTATTAACAGACCGAGCGTGTGGAAGGTGTGTCTGATGAGGTCTATGTGTTCCTTTACTTGTGCGCTGGACTTCCCTTTCACCAGCCAATCATCCAGGTATGGGAACACATGCACTCTCCTCTTTCTGAGGAAGGCTGCCACGACCGCCATACATTTCGTGAAAACCCTGGGTGCCGTGGACAGGCCGAAGGGGAGTGCTGTAAACTGGAAGTGATCGTTTCCGACCACAAATCTTAGGAATTTCCTGTGCCTCGGGATGATTGAGATGTGGAAGTACGCATCCCTGAGGTCGAGGGTGGCGTACCAGTCCCCTGGATCCAAAGAGGAGGTGATTGAAGCAAGGGAGACCATGCGGAATTTGATCCGTTTTATAAATCTGTTCAGCGCCCTGAGGTCCAGGATTGGTCTGAGGCCTCCTTTTGCTTTCGGGATCAGAAAGTACTTTGAATAAAAGCCCCTTCCCTGTAGTGCTAATGGGACCTCTTCGATCGCTCCTATGCTTAGGAGCTGCTGGGCCTCCCTGCGAAGATGATGTTCGTGAGAGGGGTCCCTGAAGAGGGACGGGGATCTGGGGGGGCGGGGGTAGGGGGTAGAGTGGAATTGGATAGAATATCCCACCTCTACCGTGCGTAGGACCCATCTGTCCGTTGTAATAGATGCCCAGGCTTGGTAGAAATGGGACAAGCGGTCTATGAAAGGTGGGTTTGGATCCGGGAGTTCTGGTATTCCACCCTCGGGCGGTCCTTCAAAAGCCCTGCTTTGGGCCTTGGGATTTGCCCGGGGGGCCATCGTGCTTTCCCGATGAGGGGTAAGGCCTCTTCCTGTTATTGCCCCCAGTGTTGGTTCTGCCCCTCCTACGGCCCAAGTCCTGCCGTTGTTGCTGTTGGTAGGGGCGTGGCGGGGGCTGCGGCTTAAAGTGACGCCTTTGCGTCGATGGTGTATGCATTCCCAAGGATTTCAACGTCGCCCTTGAGTCCTTGAGGCTATGCAGCTTGGAATCTGTTTGCTCCGAGAAGAGGGATTGGCCCTCGAAAGGGAGGTCCTGGACAGTCTGCTGGACCTCGTATGGGAGCCCCGAGGCCTGTAGCCACGAGCTGCGACGCATTGAGATACCCGAAGCCATGACCCGTGCAGCTGCGTCTGCCGCATCTAGGGCCGACTGGAGGGAGGCTTTGGCCACCTCTTTGCCCTCATTTGTCATTGCCGTAAACTCCTTCTTGGAGTCCGGCGGCAATACGGTGGCATATTTCTCAACCGAGGACCAAGAGTTAAAAGTGTACCTACTCAAGATGGCCTGCTGGTTTGCCACCCTGAGTTGTAAACCTCCCGTGGAGTACACCTTTCTGCCATAAATGTCCAGTCTCTTAGCATCCTTGGCCTTTGGCGTTGGTGCCTGTGCCCCCTGTCTCTCCTTGTCGTTGGCAGCCGCCACGACAAGTGACCCTGGAGTTGGGTGGGTGTAAAGGTACTCATACCCCTTGGGAGGCACAAAGTATTTCCTCTCCACTCTCTTCGGAGTAGGCGACACTGAAGAGGGGGTCTGCCAGATAGACCTCATGGTTCTATCAATAGTCTTTATTAGGGGCAGAGGCACCCTCGAGGGAACTGAAGAGGTCAGAATGTCTGTCATGGGGTCCTCTGTGTCCTCAATGACCTCCTGGGCTTGAATGCCCAAGTTGAGGGCAACCCTTCTAAGGAGGTCCTGGTGCGCCCTGCCATCCTCCGATGGTGGGGCCGGTGCAGAGCCTGCTACTGCCTCGTCTGGTGACGAAGACGAGGAACCCTTGACAAGGGAGCAGTCTTCCTCTTCAAGGGTATCGTGCGGCGTCGAGGCTTCGGCAGCGGTGCCGGTCTCCTCGGGTGGAGGCACGGTGCCGGTCCCACGCGGTGCCGTGCTAGGTGGACGGTGCCGGTCCCCTTCCGGTACCGAGTCTGGGCGGGAAATTGTCTCGGACCGACTACGTGGTCTGTGAAAGGTCGGTGCCGTAGAGAGGGAACGAGATGAATGTGTCCCTTTGGACTGATGATATGCCCAGGGCGTCCAGAAAGGCCAATTATTAGGGTTCTGCCATGCAGGACCCCACGGTGCCGGAAACGCCTCCTTGCGGTGCCGTGAGGAGGAGCGGGAGCGGCTCCGTTGGGACGCGATCGATCCCTCCTCGGACTCCGAAGGCGACACGCTCCTGGGCGACCATGGCGGTGCCGTGGGTCTCGACCTCGGGGAGCGGTGCCGTGGAGAATGAGGGGCCGGTAGCGGCGTGGGTTTGCCCCTTGACTGACGGGGCTTACCCGGCGCCGGAGTAACGGTCGCGGAGTCGGGATCACCTCTACGCGGTGCCGTACTCTCTATAAGCTCCCTGGCAGCCTCGAATGTCTCAGGCGTGGAGGGAGACCTTGTAATGTCCACATCCTCCACTAGCTCCTGAACGGAGATCACCGGAGCCGGACTAGATCTCCCGATGTCCCGGGATGGAGGTGACGACCTGGGCGTCCTCGGGGTAGCAGCGACGTGGCCCAACACGGGTCGCACGGTGTCTTTACCCCTGGCGCCTTCCTTAATGGTCGGTGACCGGCCTCTATCCGCCCGGTGTTTTTTCCGCGGCACCGGTGAAGAAGATCGGTGCCGGGGCCCCGGTTTCGGTGCCGACGACACCCGGTGCCGACTGTCCTTCCCCTGGCTCGAAGGTCCCGGCGCCGGGGAACTCTTCGACGGCGTCGAGATCGTAGTCGGCGCCGGAGCGTTGGGGGAGGGTCTAAGTGCCGCCTCCATGAGGAGTACTTTCAGTCTTTGGGAACGGTCCTTTTGAGTCCTGGGCCGGAACGATCTACAAATTTTGCACTTTTCCCCCAAATGCTTTTCGCCGAGGCACTTTAGACAGGTGGAGTGCGGGTCGCTCTTAGGCATAGGCTTGTTGCACTCCACACACTGTTTAAAGCCTGGGGCTCGAGGCATGCCCCGGCCCCTAGGCTTAGCAACTGACACTATTAAGTAACTGGAAAGACTAGAAGAAAGAAAAAAAAAAAAAAAAGACTTGCTAACTTCGAAAGTAAGGAGTATAGAGAATGCTAGGACGGATCTCTACAACGAGAGACCCACAGTCCGACTAGCCGTCACTGCGGTAAGAAGGAACTGACGGGGGAAGGGTCGGCGAGCCCTTATAAGGCGCGCTATACAGGCACGACTCCAGGGGGCTCTGTAGCCGACCCTCTGGGGATGCTAGGGAAATCCTTTCCGGCAGCCGTGCACGATGCGCGCGCACACCTAATTGGAGTCGACGTGAGCAATCACTCGAAGGAGAAATCATCATTCTTTTCCATGCCATTTTCATGTCATTACCTGAATTGGAATTTGAAGGGGTAGTTGATCTACTGGATGATGAGGTGCATCTGCAACAAGTTGTGAAAAACCCCTGTATATGCATGGACAGAAGATTTCGCCAAGATCCATTTGAATCATGAAGCAGGATATCATGAATCAGGTATGGGAGAAAAGTTTGACAAAAGTCTGTTTTCACCTGGAACTCACAAACAAACAAACAGTCAGCTGCTGAAAAACACATTTCTCAGCTACTAATTACAGTCAAGGTCCACCGACCAATTTGAATCTTTTACTGCACAACAAATAAAATAAGCTTTATCAACTCATAATAAAAAATGGCTCAAAAATACTAAAAGCATGAGCTTAAAATGGTTGAGTCATAACAGTAATATTTACACACTTATCTTTCACAGAAATTGTGGGCTTCAGGAAAAAGGTACACAATAGAAATAGTTAAGGAAATAAAAATTAAAATCTTCAGTAAATCTTTATAACAATTCAATTTTCATTCAGGATTCTGTTTTTGGCCGCTTTTACGATCACTGAATGCTAATTATGTTAACTTCTCAGTTCCTAGATATCCAACTACATATTTTATTTATATGCATTTCTACAGCATGTATCAAAAAATGTTCGGGGCCCATTCCCCACCCACACCCTCGCCAAGCCGCTCCATGTCCTAGCCCTGATCTGGCCACAGGGCCCACTGCTGGGGATCCTGGGGGCTGGGGCTGGATCCTGCTGCTGCTGGCTGGGGGCCTGGCCCCGGGTCCCTGGCCAGGGGCCGGATCGGGCTCCTGCCACCGCCAGCTCCGAGTGCTGGTCCCAATCGGCTCACGACGTGGGGCACTGGCTTGGGGACCCGAGGCGCACATCCTGTGGGCCCAACACCAGTGACGCCCATCTATCAATATAGTATCTGAATGCCTGCTGAAAGAATGCTTTGAATATTTCTTTCTATTTGAAAAAATGGTGATTTGTTAGCAGATACAAACAGGCATTCTTACTAAGTTTGCCACAGTTGTCTATGGCTGCTGTTCATGGAAGCGATGTATAAATTGAGCTCACCTCACACATTGGCTTCAATAGTCGAAGAACTTCATTTTTCACTCCTCCACTGTCCAGTAATGAACAAGTCAGAATCTTGATCCAGGTATCATGATTTACATTCTGAGGAATCCACACACTTGCATCATCCAGGTTTTCTGAAGGACTCTCTCTTCCATTACATGGCACTTCTAAATACTAAGGGGAAAGGGGGGGAAAAAAAACAACAAAAAATGTTTTTAAAGACAAGGATATGTTGTTGTTCTAAAAAAAAAAAATCAAGATTCAAATGAATCTTTGAGAAATCTTCTGTCCAGGCATATATATACACAAAGGTTTTTCACAACATACATACACCTTGGTCAAAAAATGTAGATGAACAACAAAGCTAAATACACAATGCACAGTCTGTCTGGATTTTAATTTTTAATATTTAATTTTGTTGTTCATTAAAACTAAAGCAATCTGTAAATGGGAATGGTAAAGTTTCTCCAGAACGATCAAGATCTAATTATATATCATATTTGGGTTGCAAGTTGAAGTGCTAGTACTTTAGGAAATGCCTAACTTAGAGATGCCCATTAAACTTACTTCTGACCCTTTGTGTGTCCATCATGTGCACTGAATGAGGCAGCAGTTTTGTGAGAAAAACAATACATGATCATGTAAATGAAGACTTATGATAATGCATACACAGAGAACCTCCTGACAAGTCTGTGGAATACTTTCCCCAAAAAATTTAATGGGAGCCTCACAGCTGCGCAAATTTGGAACTAAACTTGATCCGGTAAACATTTCACCTACTATGAGGTCTTTTAGTTAAAGGGATGACTCACATTAGTAAACATAAGGTACAAAAATAAGCATCTACAAAAACCAGTCCTCTGAAAATATACAGGAGAGGAGATGTACAAAAGGACCAATACTGTGCTACCAGGGAGATGGGAACTATCTGAAGGATCTTTTCCATCTCTATATTCTATGACACAGGTCTACAAAAATGTTTACAGATTTATATTTGTTTTTATATTTATCTGTTCTCATTACCCTGAACTGTACAGAAATAAATAAATATAAAAGAAATACCTTCTTTCTAGACATTCTGAAAGGATGTAGATATATTAACATGGGATCAGCTTTGTTTTTGTAAACCTCCCAAAATTCATTACCAGTCTTGGTGGCTAAAATGTTTTTCAAACAGGCAGCAGCAGCGGATCGAACATCAATACTGAAAGATAGACATATCCAAGCAACACATTCTTTAATAATTTAACATAACCTTCTGAAGTCCATGCTGAAAAAGTATGTACATCAAAGGTAACTCTAAAGGGCACAAAGGTAACTCTAAAAGGCACCTGAGACTGATGAGCAATAAGATGTGCATTATTTCCTTTCTGTGTTACAAAAGAGACTGAAAATGTTTAACATAAATCTCTCTCATTTGGCAGTGGGCACTGAGATCATCTAGCTTGAATCCACATCTAGCTCCCAACTAAAGGCATAGAAGAACACCACAGCTTGGTTGGAATATGAGTAATCTGAACTTCAAAGTGGCCCATACAAGAGTTTCTTGTGTGGAGGTATTAAATACAATTATTAGACAAAAAGTAAAAAAAAACCCTATCTTTGACTAGAAAACCTTTTTACAACAAAAGCTACTTTTTTCACTAGTGCTCATTTAAGCACTGAATCAAATATACACAAGTATCTACTTACCAATCAT
Source organism: Pelusios castaneus (assembly GCA_007922175.1). Classification (NCBI taxonomy): domain Eukaryota; kingdom Metazoa; phylum Chordata; order Testudines; family Pelomedusidae; genus Pelusios; species Pelusios castaneus. The sequence continues at coordinate 3,422,256 of ML685902.1, forward strand.
CTATTAAAGCATTATTTATTAGAGTCAGCATTATGAAGACCCACTGAAGTTCTCTATTTTCAAATAAGTCAGCTCCCTTGGAATGTAATGCATTTTTACTATGCTGCAGAGTTATGGTGGAGAAATCTATAGGACCCAGTTCTCCCAAACAACTTCCAACAGCTTCTGCAAATGCAAACATCACTTTTATAGTTCCTGAATAGTAGAGAAAGAGCTTTTATTTTTTTAGCTGTGTATGTACATGCATACATATTACACACAGTTTTATGTCAGCTGTGTTGCCCTTTCAACACATATTAGTAGAAACTGACGTAATGATAGGTTTACAAACACTACAGTTTAAAGAAATCAAAGTATCCTTAAATGACTGCTTCTTGGAGCAGCTAGTCCTGGAACCCACAAGGGGAGAAGCAATTCTTGATTTAGTCCCAGAGTGGAGCACAAGATCTGGTCCAGAATGTGAATATAGATGAACCGCTTGTACTAGTGACCATAACATCATAAAATTTAACATTGGGGGATGGGGGGAGAGAGAGCATGTTTGCATGTGTTTGAGAACACAAGATCAAAGCAGCCCATGGTAGTATTTATTCAGAAACGGGAACCACACAAAAATGAGGAAGTTAGTTAAACAAAAATTAAAAGGTAGAGTGATAAAAGTGAAATCCCTGCAAGCTTTGTCAAAACTTTTGAACGACATTATAGAGACTCAATTTAAATGTATGCTACAAATTAAAAACATAGTAAGAGAACCAGAAAAATGCCACCAGGGCTCAACAACAAAATAAAAGAAGCAGTTAGAGGCAAAAAGTCATCTTTGAAAGAGTGGAAGTTAAATCCTAATGAGGAAAAAAGAAAGGAGCATGAACTTTGGCAAATGAAGTGAAAAAACAATTAGGATTAAATTGCAGGAAGGACTAACGAATAACTTTATTTTCAGAAGTAATGAGCAATGCCTACTCCCAGAACAGTTTCTGGAGTTGTGGGTAGATGCTCAGCACCTCTGACCACCAGATTTTTAGTTTTTCAGATGAGCAAGATCTAAATGCCAGATATACAACTATATACCAGATGTTTAATTGAGCAGAAGCAGTAATTTCAGCATCATGGGAAACATTTTGCAACTGTCAAAGATTAAAATAATTGTAATTTAGAGATGCTGTAACTAGCTAAGAGAGATGACTTTGGGTAGTGCCAGTATAGGAGATGCAGACACTCACAGAGCAAAATTACTTACCTAAAACTGCTCTTTCGCCTGCATGGTTAACTGCTGACTTGGATAGCTGTAGCAAGCTCACCACCAACTTTGCTATGACACAATCCTGGGGGTTTTCTACCATTTAGAAGGAAAAAGAAAAACATTAATAACTATTTCATGTGTAACACATAAATTACATCTTTTTGCAATTCTATTTCAACTAAGATCTCGAAATACATTCTGAACATTAAAGTGGATACTTATTGGGTCAAATATGATACAGAAAAGCTTTGATAAAACTTAACACAAACAGAAATATAGCCATATGAAATCTGTACTAACTATCAAAATTGACAATGTGTGCAGGAAAGCTTATACAGCCCTGAAACACAAATAATCTTATATGGAGTTTTAATGTTTCACAATATCTCTTGTAAATTGTATTATGCTATTATAGGCAGAACTGTCAGCACAACTTACAATAAAGGCTGCCTGACATTTCATGTTCTGTTCAATATGGGTCTGGTTCTGTTCAGTATTTTCATCAATGATTTAAATCAGAGGCTCCCAAACTTTTCAGCATCACACCTCCTTTCTGATTTTTGAGAAACCTTCACACCTCTCCTTTACCATAATCCAACCCCCTCTTAACAAAAATTCAATCAGTAATTCTACAATTATAAACAACCACAAATAGGTTTTCTTGATGCAACAATTTTTCGCTATGAAAATTTTACAGCCTCGAACCTGCCTTGGATTTTCTTCACACACCCCTAGGGGGGCATGCCCCCCATTTTGGGAATCACTAATTTAAATGATGGCATAGACAGTACACTTATAAAGTTTGCTGATGATACCAAGCTGGGAGTTGCAAGTGCTTTGGAGGATAGGATCACAATTCAAAATGATTTGGACACTGGTGAAATGATCTGAGGTAAATACAATAAAATTCAACAAAGACAAGTGCAAAGTACTCCACTCAGGAAAGAACAATCCATTGCACATGTACAAAATGGGCAATGACTGCCTAGGAAGGAATACTGAGGAAAGGGCTGTGGGTGTCATTGTGGATCACAAGCTAAATATGAGTTAACAGTGTAACACTGTTGCAAAAAAAGCAAACACCATTCTGGGATGTATTAACAGGAGTATTGTAAGACACGAGAAGTAATTCTCCGCCCTGATTAGGCCTCAACAGGAGTACTGTGTCCAGTTCTGGGCACCTCATTTCAGGAAAGATGTGGATAAAGTCCCCAGAGAAGAACAACATGAATGATTAAAAGACTGGAACACTTGACTTATGAGGGTAGATTGAAGAGCTGGGTTTGGTTAGTTTGGAAAAGAGGAGACTGAGAGGGGACATGACAACAATTTTCAAGTACCTAAAAGGTTGTCACGAGAAGGAGGAAGAAAAATTGTTCTCCTTAACCACCGATGATAGGACAAGAAACAATGGGCTTAAATTATGGCAAGAGAGGCTTAGGTTGGACATTAGGAAAACATTTATAACTGTCAGGGTATTTAACCACTGGAATAAGTTGTCTAGGCAGGTAGCGGAATCTCCAACACTGGAAGTTTTTATGAGCAGGTTAGACAGGTGTTTGGTCCTGCCATGAGTGCAGGGGACTGGACTCAATGACCTCTCATGGTCCCCTCCAGTTTCTGTGATTCTATGAGTCACATTAGAAGATCTTATTTTCAGTCACTTGTAACTTTGCTAAACTTAGCTGCTTAGGCTGAAATTTTCCATGTCAGATATTTGTCTCATGCTGAGTTTTTTTTTGAGGAGACACAGGTTTGGAAAATTTCAGTCATTTCTAAGAATAAGGTGGTGGGGGGGGGGGGGGGGGGGAGGAAAACACAATTTTTAGGCAATATAAAAAACATTCTGTCAACCTTTTTTTGAACAGCTCTAGCATCCACATTCTGTGCAGCCAGGAACTTTCGCAAGGTGGATGACCTCTGTGTTAATGATGTTATCTTTTGCCATCTCTATGAAAATCCATTCAAATTTGGCCAATTTGTAAAACTTGAAAAATTGCAGTTCACACATGCTCAGTAGAGATGTCTTATTTTAGTAGCTAAAATCTCTAAAAAGACTCCAGCTTCAGAGTACGCTTGAGCTGCTCACAGCTCCTCAATGTGACCACACTGTGCAGGCACCATCCCCTCTAAGTGTCTCAGCATGCTCCTACAGTGAACTGGTGTTCTGGGCCAGGGTGGGCACTGGAACTTAGCCTGTCTGTGCATGGCTCTTTGTCTTCCTGCTTCTGCTGTCAAGATAGCGTGGAAGAAGGTGCCTGATCTGAATTCAGAGGAGAAAACAACTGAACTGGGTCAAAGAAAAGGAGAAGATTGAGATAAGGAGCCTGTTGAAATGACAACGAATGTATCCTGCTCACATATACAAATAAACCTATGAAAAAGCAGGTGAAGTTATATCACTCATGTAGCATTATGTATTGCATACATAATATACACTAAGAAATTTTATAGTTTGCATTGCAATTCATATAATACATAACAGTCGGGTCCATGTGTGAAATTACAGCAGAGTTATAATACTAAACAAAAGAACAGAATATACGGAGGAAGAAATAAAACATGCATCAGAAATCCATACCCTGGAAATGTTTCATGAGGTCCTTCATCTGATCTTTATGTTGTTCCAACTGTCTGCGTAAATCATTTAATCCTTCAAGTCTTGCCAATGGCAGTGAGTCACAGACACTTACAGATAAGAAATGGTTCATCTCCTGCAAAAAATATTTCTGTAATAAGTAAACACTGCATACACAATGTTTTAAGTGGAGAAATGATTCTCAAAAGTATTTCACTGACGTGTGAGCACCAATGGATATGCAACATACACAAGAATTGTTTGAGATACACGCTGATCAGCTCCTAAATCTAGGGATCGATTTTTTTAAAAATCAGCACATCTAATTTAAGGGGAAATAATCTCCCTGAACTGTATCATATAATCAGTACACTTGCCTTCAGTTAAAAGACATCTATTACAATTACTGGGCCATATAGCCCAAATTAAATAGTTACTTACCTCCAAGAGTGAAAATGCTCCTTTATTGTATTTGATTTTCTGCTGAGTAGTACGCAAATCATTAAAAGCAGGATGCTCAGGAAAAGGATCTAAATGTTTGATTGTTTGGTACAAGTTTTCGTTATCCTTATTTTCTATCACTAGGTACTTCAATAAGCCTAGGACCTGAATATTAAACAAACAAAGGTTCCTCAAGGCATGCACAATATACCACGAAATAACATTTATGCATTCTATACAGATTAAATACTCCTAAACTGATAATTGCATAAAACCAAAATTTCATAAAACAATGTGCTTTACTTTACAGTATGTTACAAAGTGTTTAAAAAGATATTGGCACATTCACTGACAATATTATTTGTATACAGTGTTACTGTAGCCATTTCAGTCCCAAGATAGTGACAAGGTGGGTGGGGTAATATCTTTTATTGGACCAACTTCTGTTGGTGATAGAATTGAGTTTTTGAGCTTAAACAGAGCTCATCTTCAGATCTGAGTACATTTCCTGAAAACTTGTCTCTCTCACCAACAGAAGTCAGTCCAATAAAAATATTACACAATCCACCGTTTTTTTCTGATATAACATTTGTAGTTCATTGAGGCTTAAAAATAAACATGAGATAAGAGTGAAGAAAGTGATATAAAAATTATATAATTCAACAATTTATTTGATTTTCTTTCTGTTGAAAGTTGTAAAATGTTGCATGACTTAGCTGGCCTACTTTCTGTTAATCTGAATGCCTAATAGTGTTAAATTAAATTTTAATAGGGTTGGTATTTTGTCATGCTATCACAGATTCTGGGTTTTTTGCTATTTTTATTTAAATGATTGCTGCTTAAAAGTCCTCTGCAGAGCTCCTTTAAATATTTTTATTTAATTTTTTAAATTAAGCTCTCTCAGTGCAAAGACATTCTTCCAAAAGTAACCCAAGTATAACAAATTTGGTGCTGTTAACCTAAAAGCCACTAATACAGTGTTTCTGCAGAGGTTCCTGTATTTTATATAAAGATATATTTAAAGACGACAGGAGAGCTATAATGCCATGTAATTTAGGAATTTACAATATGCTTTAAAAAGTAAGACCTAAAATTATTTATATGAGTTTTATTAACATTCTATGTGAATTAGAAATTTTTTTGTTTTAATTAATTAATTAATTAATTATGGTTCTGGCACATTTTAATCAAATAACCACATATTATTTTTTTTTTTTTAAATTGTGGTGTTGTCTTAGGTGATTTTTTCAGATAAATCATGTGCTGTATTGTTTTGCTATGACAAAGCTGTTATTTCCCCCAATTTATTCCCATGGTAATCCATATATTTAAACAAACTCCTACAGAAAACAATAATACTGCTCTCTCTATTCACCGAGAACTTGTATACTAAATTTCAGCAAAAAAGCACAATTTTACAGGAAGGTACAAATCTAGTACACAGGGTTTTGAAAGCAGAAGTGCTGCAATAACTATGACTACAGAGATGCAAATGCACTTCTATTGATAGTTTGTTTTAAAACCACTGAGCAACAGAAACAAAGAACTAAATATGTGCCAATCTGAAATACCTAGGCTAACATGTCTACTTAAAAAAATGCAGTCTACACACACTTATATTGGAAGTAAAGTTCTGACCACATATTCCCCTTCAAAAATGGTGTGTGCTACAGCACTAAACGAAAGATGTCTAAGAAGCAGAAATGTAGTAAAAACTGTACTTTTGTTACTAAAAAAGACCATTGTTTTAAAATAAATAATCTTATAACATAACTAACAACCAGTAGCAAATGAAAAAAAGTTAGACCCTACAGAACATAGAAAAAGATGACTAAATATTAGATTTAAAACACAGGTAGAAGTATTAGTTATAAAAACATGGACTTGACCCAACTACAAAAGCCAGGAGTCATATAATAAACAAAAGCCATAATTGCATTGACTGAAAAGCTACCTGCTTTTGAATTTCAGGCTGGTCTCCGGCAAGAGGTATTAGTGTGCCTACAATAACATGAAGGTGACTCTCTAAGGCATCTTTACAATATGTGACCGCTGCCCGGCAAACACGATTTAGAAGGTCACAGCAGAGGGAGAAGCTGCGCATGGACATGTCTCGGCCAAGACTGGGTCTGACATGGAAAAAAACATTGAGGTATTAAATTAATAAAACCAAATATTTCCATTGCCTCAGTACTAACTCTATGTTTGACAGGGAGAACTGAGAAGGAAAAAGGTATAGGCTGATACAGATTAAAGGTAATGGATTTCATTGTAAGGAGCATCTGAGTGGGGAATTCTCTGATCACATCCCTCCCTTCTGTGCAGTGGATACGTACGTGGCTTCTGTGTTCTGGCACTATAAAATTGCCAGCAACATCCACCTATCATCACAGACCCATACTCTAGAATCTAAACACTCTTTGGGAGTTAAGGCATCCAATTTCCCATAGAAATCCAGTGACTAACTCTCTTAGGCTCCTTTGAAAATTCCAGACTAAGATCACTAAATATAAATATGTTTCTAGCCTTCATCAACAAGAAGATCATCATGCAAATGTAAACTAAGCTTAAACTGATGTGATAAAGGATCTGAGTGTGTAGACAACACAAAACAATGTTAATTGACTCATTCAACACAATGAATTGTTCTCTCTAAAATCAAAAGATAGCAATTTCACTGCTGATCATTTGAGCTGAAACATCCAAATGATGTGTTCAGTGCCACGGTACCAACTTGCTTTCCTCACCTCCTTAGTTGTCAAAAGCCCCAGCTGTTCACTACTCACCTAGTAAAACCTCTTGTTTAACCCTTAACTTCTACAATGAAGTGATATCTTGACAATACACAAATCTATGGCATATTAAAAAATGAAAATATGATGAAGTGTAAAATAAATATTATGGGCTACTGTACTGTGTTTATTCACTTTCAAAATCATCTGGTTAAAATTCTCTATTTTTAAGTCCAAAGGAAGTTGTGCAGCAGAATTCATGGATCTTGCCACAGAATTTAGGTCCTAGCTTGACAACTTGTGAGAGTTAGTAGTGAAGAAGCTCATTAAAAAGGGGGGGGGGGGGGGAAAATCACATTATTTATCAAGGAAGAGGGCAGACAGAGAGAATAAACAAAACAGAAGTTATCATAGTCACAAAGCTTTTTCCAAAGGCACTTGGGGGTGCAGGAGTAGAAGTAAAGCCTGGGTATTAAAGATGCTAACACAGTGGCAGGAGTTCGTGGGTCAACAAGAGGGCAGAGTGAAAGGTGACAAGTCGACAGAAGGGAAGCTAATAGACTGACATACTGGGGAAGGGGAGAGTACTGTTTAAACGTGGCAAGTGGTGGCACAGAGAGTGTTCAGAGACAAATGAATAAGAAAGAAAACTAGAATATTAAAACTTACAATGGTCTGAATAACATTCTAGGTTACTGAAATATCTTTATACTGTGTTATAATTTCAAGTAGTTCTTGGAGTACCAACTTTGGAAGCTTTACAAAGTAAGAGAGATTACCAAATGTTATCTTCACTCTGAAGATGCCTGCACAACACTGGCTGTTCTTAGCTTTGCTTTGGTAACGAGTAGCAAATTCGAGGTTTTGCTGCTAAAGTTGTGTGTTATTTTGAGCCATATATTCACTGCAGTTATTAAAATGTAAATGATCAAAAAATGCCCAGTGAAGGCAGCCTACAAGAGCCAGAAATTCAAGTTCACACCCCCCCCCTCCATCTATTGTAGACCAACACATAGGGCTGTGCTCTGGGAAGAAGACCTATAGACAAATTCTAGTGTGAACAAACATCAGTTTTAGATTAGCTTCTACATAGCTAGCCTAATAGCTACTAGTGGTACTCAAATATGTGAATAATAGTGAGAAGGTAAAAGAGGAAGGACTAGAAGACACTCCCTGTACTTACCTGCTGTTGATGTAGTGAATTAGGGTGTATATTATATCTCGAAGAACAAATGCCCATGCTCCTCCTAAACCATCCTTTATCTCTTTAAGTAACAAATTAACAAACAAGTAATATATTATAAGAATTCTGTGTTTTTTGTAAATATTGTTTGTATCAGTTGCCTGTTTGCATATGGCTAGTAGGATTTTCTGGAAAGAATCCTGAAAATGAAGGAAAACACCAAGTGAAAAATTGCTTCTCATATTATAACAGCAAAATTAAATTATTTTAATTTTAGGAAAAAATCTAAGCACAGGACAAATTCAGTATTTCCTGAGCCTTATAGAAATGAACATGTTTATTTCAGATGCTAGAAAATGTACTTTGGAGACCAGTCTTATGAGGAATGGGGGTACAGATTAGATGTACCTACAGGTTCTTTCAATTTTTAGTTTCCATGAGTTAGTGCAAAAAAATCACACCAAAACAAAACCCTCTTCATATATAAAAATGCAAGATTGTTTTAATGGAACCCATACGTACAGTAAAAAGTACATATGCACAAAAAACCAGAATATGTAGAGTTTTTGTGAATATTGTGCACAGTTGTAGAAGCATATTCTTCTCTCTTATATAGGCAATAATGGATAACATTTCATACTTTGTATGAAGCAAACAAGTCTAAAGCACAAGGATGCAGAAGTTCACACTGTCAGCAGAAGTAATTACTTATACTTAAACATATCAAGATTTAACGTAATTGTTTAACAAGAATTTGATGGAAATAATGTGAATCTAACCTATAAAGTTTTATACAGTGTAAGTCAGAGGTGGGCAATAAACTTTGCAGGTGAGCCAGTGGGGCCAGTGGAGAGCTGGCACAGAAGGGTCAGGAGGCAGAAGGGGGCAGTACAGTCCTGGCCCCAGAGCAGTGCGGTGTGGCGCTGCACCAATGGGGCGGTGGGCAGGATGGTGCAGCCCCAGCCCCAAAGAAGCGGGATGCAGCGCTGATCGGGGGTAGAAGGGAGCAGCGCAGCCTGAGCCCCAAGGCGGCATGGCATAGTGCCACCTGGGGGAGGGATTGGGTTGGGGGGGGTGTAGCACAGGCTGGGGGAGGGTGGAGGAGGTCACCTAAAATAATATTAGAGAGTTTTATTTGTCAGCATACACTGACAGATAAAATATAATGAATAATAACAAAATAAAAAAGCAAAATCATATACTTACTGGGTTTTTAGAAAGTACAGCTACAATACTTTTTAACTTGGTTTTATGACAACTGCTGATATAATCCAAGGTTGCCTTGATCACATAAGATGGAAAATGAGGAGGATTAGGAGCTGGATCCTGCTCCCTAAATGAATTAAAAACATAGTGAGACAAGACTTTCAAAAACTTGTTCAGACATCAAGGTGACGAATACTTTAAATGGATACATATATCAAGTATTGCATGGCTGATGTGGTGTCACTCTTATAAGCCAAGAAAAAGCACTGTATAACTAGTGTAAAAAAATAAAGGAGAAGTTCTTACAGAAAAGTAACATTTTGAGCATTAAGTTGAGAATTAGTTATACTTTCCAGCAAACCAACAAATGGAAATAAAATGAGATGTAATCCCTAAATATAACATAACAAAGCTTTCTTTTCTGTTAGGGAAACGTTTGCCTTGTTTTACTTAATCCAACTGTAGGATGTTTTTTACAGGTTACTGAAGCACCACAAACCAAACTACAAAAACATTAAATTAAATTAAATATAAGCCAATTGGCCAAACACACCCCTTTATGATTGGAGTAACATGCATGATGACTGTGGTTTATTCTTGTGCATTACTGTTTTACAAGATCTCAGAGTGTAACACAAATGGGTAAGAATACAAAAAACAAGATGGATTTAAAAGCAAGGGGCTGGGGGCCCCAAAATAGTCAAAAGTAGGTCAAGTGAAATAAATAAATCTTTTAGCATGTCCTGAAGTTGGCCAAAAACTACACAAATGAGTTTTATAAGTGAAAATCTTCTAAAATGACAGTCCTGCTCCCAGTTTAGTTCTGAATGGAATTATAAAAAAAAAAAAAAAACCAACCCAAAAAACCCCTAAAAGCAGCTGCTCATGCTTTTCTCAGGGAAAAATATGGCAAAAGGCAGTCTCTTTCAAGTACTCTGTGCCTATAGTACAGAGAATGTTAGAAACAGTGAGGATAAACTTCAGTAGTGGTGCAAAAATGGGTATTATTAAAATATAATTTATTACGAACTGCTCTTTCCCTTTACTGAATTTCAGAAGGTACAGTAATTTTAATACACATACATAATGCTGGAGAATGATAGTTTAATTGTTTCAGTTTACAATATAAAATGTTCAGTCTCACTAAAGAAACTCCCACAAAATCTCCGCTTTTTCTCAGTAAGTGACAGGTAGGAAAAGCATCAAGAATGATGCCCATAAAATTGCATTCCACACCTCCAGGTCACACTGCAGATGACTCTGGAATGAAGCTTTATAACTTCTATTTGGCCTAAATACTCTATATTATGTAAGAAAAATATACTTCAATGTTATTGTGATATTTGCTCTGCATAGAGTGTTTGGTAGGAGTCTTCAATCACTACTGTACGTTACAATCTTGAGAACAGTTTGAACCGTGTCTTCCCGAAGAGTAGGACTGCTCCCCTTTATTAAAAGATGTGGAGATACTCATATTTTAAAATTCTGTACGAATAATTTAAGTTTTAAAGATTACTTTAATATCTAAAAGACTTTCATATAGAAAATAAGTGTGTTTGGATTCATTTGAAAGAGCATTTATTCTCTTATTAAATCCTGATGAATAAAGCGGTGGTCCCTAAATTGTGGGGCATGCCCCCCCCCGAAGAGGATGAGAAGAAATGTTCAAGGGGGCATGCAGCAGAGCCCAGATCAGACCCCCTGGAGGGTGGAGAGGAAATGCCTCTCAGTCCCTCTCTGCCCCAGCCCCACTCTGTTCCCAACTTGGGCCCCAATCACACTCCACTCCACCCCCTGCCCCAGCTATTCCACCAGTCTCCAGTTCAGCCCCAGCTTTGCCTTCAGCCTAAGCTCCTCTGCTGAGCCAAATGTGTAGTAATGGAGGGGGGCGTAGACAGACTTCATTATTGGCAAAGGGGGGTGTGACAAGAAAAGTTTGGGCACCACTGAACTAAAGGAATCTCAAAAAAATGAAATGAACAAAACAGCTGAAATTAAGTTTAAAGATGTTCTGAGAAATTCCCACTATAAAGACAAAAACAGCATAACCACAAAGTTGAAGATTTACAACCCTGTTGAAGATGCACATGCAGGATTACATATCTGTGATATGTTCCAGAGGAACTGGACTAACACGGCTACCCAACAAAACAAACAAGGAATCCTGTGACACTTTTAAAGACTAACAATATTTGTGATATGAAGATGCTACAAAGACCATTCCATACAGGAGCTGAGTCAAAAGGTGATAGCTTTTATTTGGAACCAGTCAAACTCCTGACAGAGGTGTGTCTGCCATCCTCATTGAGACTATGGAAAGAGAAGGGTAATAAATCTCACTGAACTGAGATACCACTTGTTTGTTTTTATCTCTTGAAATTCCAGAAGAAATTTTGAGAATCTATGCTGAGATGCACACAGCCCACATGTATGCACAATGTTGTTCATAAGAAAAAAGGCATGAAATGCATCTTCTAAAAATTTGTATCTACATACCCTGTAAATTTACTTAGATCAGCTCCTTCTCCTTCCTTAGTGTTGGCTGGCTCATGTAGGGTCATCAACAGCTCCACCACAATCTCTGGCAAATTGCTGTGAGATAAATTGTCAATCTGCTAGAAAACAACATTGGATAAATTCAGTGTTTTCATATACGTTTTAACTCTGAAGGTTTCAATTTGTAAGTGTTTTTCTGAAGTAATTTCTTTTTCTTCTTGTCTGGGATACCTACTTATCCATTCAATTGTCCATTTTAAAACAGAAGGAATACAATCAACTTAAAAATCACACCTTTCAGGAAATGTTTGACCTACTTTAGTTACAATACATAAGAGTCACCAAAATGAAATAGTTCTCTGTATTTTCAGTTTCTTTATGTTCTGCATTTAACATAACACTGTGTACACTCTCTGACTCCCACAAATAATCAGTGTGCCATTGGGGGAAGGGGTTCACACAAAATCAGAGAGAAATACTTTTTTAAAAAATAGGCAAGTATGATTGCAGAAGCATAACAATTGGAAGGGGAAATCAGGGAAATGTATAGTTACCTGAGAAATTCTTTTAAAATTGTATTTTGAAATATATCAGATTTCAAGTTGACAGTGTGGCTTCAAGACAGTCCAGTCAAACTTACTTGAAAGACTCAGAATAAAAATGCCAAACTCTGACTTTCCTTATTACAAAATATTCTTATTTCAAGACGTGAATTATCTGACCTATTACTTAGTATTTTCCCTTCAAGTCTGTTACAAGTCATCCACCAATGTTTATGCATTCATAGTGGAAAAAAGTACATTAAAATAGGTACCTGTTTTCCTAAGCAATTTTCATCCTTAAGCAAGTCGTAGACTTTATAAGCTGTATCTCTTTGTTGTGCTATTTCACTATCTCCTTGGCTTTCATAGGCAAAATAGGGGAGGATATTTACAAGTATCTTTGGAAAGCAGTCTGCTAGAAGCTGCTGCCAGTCTTTTTCAATCACGTTAGCAATGGATTTCACATCTTCAAACTGACTTCTAATCACCAGGTGGGGAACCAAAATTTTATAACAAGACCTATAGGTAAGCAAATATATTTTCAATTTACCCTTGAATTACAATGGAATTTTTGAAATACTGTACGTTTTAAAAATAATGTAGTAGGTATAGCTGATCTGTTGTATAATCAGATCTGTATTGACTGTCTAGCTGCATCTATAGAATAAATCTCCAATATTATAGCAGGTAATAGACATAATACCTGGAAATAATTTTGAAAACTTAACTACACACCTTGTAAAGCAAAATCTTGTAGTACAAAAGACAACATTACATTATTTTGATACTTGAGATAGCATGCTTCATCGTTTTACATAAATCTAGTTCACAATGATTTCACATAAATTTTATATATAAACCTACCTGTAGAACTCCTCAAGGCTAGAGTAGTTCAAAACAATATAAGGAAAAGTAGACAGGCTATATCCACTATCTTTTATTCTTAGCCACTCCAGCATCAGATAGTCTAACTGGGAAGTCATAAAGTCTTCTATACTTTTGTAGCCAAAAATGTTCGACACTTTCTCCAAAACCTGTGTAATAAGTAAGGCTGTGAGGTAACATGAAGCTTATATGTTGCACTACAGGACACTGAGTATTAACATATCTCCAAGCCTCCCCATCTAACATCTTTCTGCTCTTTTAATAGAATATATATTGTCCAACTTCTAATTAGTACTTCATATAAATAACTGATGATATCAATAATTCCATGTTCCCTTATGCAGAGAAAGATGGAATCTTTAATTATAGCTCATATAACTTAAAAAAAACACTGATGTATTTTAATAAATAAAAAAATTCATCAGCCAGTCTGTTTGCGTTCAATGAAAGAGCTGTAAAAGTTTCCAGCATTAACAAAAGTAACCTTTGCATCACTTGTAGCAAACTAGTTTGTTTATCATTGTGTTACCTAGTGTTATAGGCAATTCATATACAACTAATGTTTGCTAACCAGATTTCAGCATCTTTCAGTCTAAGAGAATCATAAAGATAACATTCATCACATAAAGCTGAAAAACAGTGGCTGCACAGAGGCCAAACTCACAAGTGAGGTAACACAGAACTATCAGTTCAACTTATAATAAAGTCTACTATGCACTACAACTCTGCTTACTTGTTGAATTTATAACCCAACTATAAAAAGCATTTCTCCTGTATACTTGCCTTTTTTATAAGGCGAGGTTCTAATCCATTCTCCTTCAGAGACTGGCAAATAGCAAACAAAGCCTGCTTTTCACACACAGGACTGCAGCATAAAACCATGGTTATCAGCATCAGCAGAACTGCTCTTCTATTACTTTGCTCATCCAAGAGGTCTTCAGGGCTCATGCCACTACGTTCCTTTAACAACTAAGAATGAAGTAATTGTTAAGAATGTTAAATGAGAGCAAACCTATTACATGAGCCTAAACTTTTTAAGCTAAAAATACCTTTCGTAACAGTATAATGGAGGCAGTACATTGAGCTCCTGAGATGCATATAAGGAAAGGACTAGATGGCTAAGCAATTCATCTGCAATCTCTCCTCCTCCTAGGGAACAATGCTGCTGAGCTAGCAAGTTAGTCTTACTTAATCATCTTATCTGGAAGGCTGGTGACTATAACTTGAGGTTAGGGGTACACACTAACAAATTAAAAAAATGAAAGATCCTCAAGGATTGGAAGGCTAGTCAAGATGCCATCATGTGGTGGGAAAGGAGAAGAAAAAAAAAAAAAGGCTGAAGTTATTTAGTTGTAACCAGAGGTTTGTTGAGATGCAGGGTCCTATCTGTAGTTCATATATAGATATGCATGTGCACTATTCATGTTAAGACCTGAGGCATAAGGGGTGTATTATGGACTGATTGCCAGATCATCTCCCGGCTGCAGCCTTGTTGCAGGTGGGATGCCCGAGGACGGGCTGGGGCTAGCAACAGTTTGGGGTTCGCCCAGCTCCCAGCCCCATTTGCAGACTAGCCCCAAGCCCTGAAGCTGCAGTTCTAGCCCCCATACCAGTCCCAGACCCAGCTTAGATTTCAGCTCCCAAACACAGCTTTGGCCCCAACTCCTAGCCCTGGCTTCTGACTGTAACTCCCAGTGGGTGCAGACCAGGTAAGGAGGGTGCAACTCTAAAAGTTTGTGAACCACTGGCATAGATGCTTGTAATACTGCAGTCCCAACACCTGCAGATGCAGCGTGAACTAATGTGCAATGCTTCATGAATGTATGGTTGGGGGTGGTTAGGGTTAGCCCAGGGGAAAGCAGCAGCCAGAAGCACTGATGACAGTGCATAGCCGCTACTATTAGGTACTGGAGGTGTTAGGAACTGGAGGAGGGGGTGGGTCTGGGTTGTTCCCCCTTCCCCACCCCCCCAGACATTACAGGGCTGGCCAACACCTGGAAACAGGGGCCATGCAGGGCACCCTGACCTTCCATAAAAAAGAAATGTGGGACACACAGTAGCTGAACTGTTAACTTGTCTCACTACCCACGGAGATGACAGACTATTTCCGCTTCAGTGTTTACGCAAAACAGTGACTTCTACAACAGCCAGCAAAGGGGCCAATTTATGCCTGTTGTGGTGGTGCATTTGAAGGGGGTACTTGTGTAATAGCAACTATACTCAGACAATTATCTCACTTCTTATGAATTATTCACTGGTAACGTTTTTAGAAAAGCCTGTTGGGGGTGATAATGGTTGATAATACTGCCTTATGGAAAACCTGTGTTTAACTCAAAAGATACATCATATAAAACTGGCAGTGTTCCAAGGAGAGACAGAAAATGGTCTACAGGCTTATATGATGTTTCTTATTAATAGTAAAATATTAAATCAGTGGGTGATAGATAAAAGGAAGATCTAAAATGCACCAAATTTAGCAATCAGATGTTCTGGACATCTACACACACATCAATATTTAGACTACAATTTCTTCAAGGTGAGACTGTCTACTACACTATGTATAGTACCTACCACAATGAAACGCCATTCTTGGTTGATAAGTTGACTATTGTAATAATCATGATTATTATGATTAATGAGTATTCACGAGCTAGCAGTCTGGAAAATGGCAGTATTAAAAGGATTTAACCTCTTGTATCAGCAGAGTGACAAGGGAGGTTTTGCCCCTTGGTTCACTAGTCCTGAAGAATGACAATCTTTAGGGAGGACAAAGTTCTTAGAAAATGAAACATGCGGGTATATGAATATTTTGATCATGTGTCCCTGAACATTTACACATGCTTATTGATTAGATCTCATTACCAGAGCTCTCATTCCTTCTTGAACTCTGAGGTATACATTTTCAAAGGCCCTTTGCTGGAGCTTCAAAGGCAGAGCTTTTGGTAATCCAGAAGCATCTCTCTGTTTCAGATCCTGGAACAAACTTAAAATAAACAAGGATAGGTATTTAAACTAATAAGTAATCTTCAGAATCATTGTATATTTTACAAGGTAAACATGGATTCCTTTTTTTTGAGGGGCAGAAGATGATATCTGGAATCCCCATTTCTCCTCTCAAAGGCCATATGTTGAGCCAACCCTCCCCTTCATTCAAAAATGCCCAGATGGCAGTATGAGCTTCCACTGGGAGGAAGGAAAAGGGATTATTTGAAAATGTCCAAATCCTCCCTGATCCCCAGCCAGGCAGGGAGCAAAGGACCCATACTCTGATCCTCTGTCATTGTTGCCGTTACTTCATGGAGCACTGCAAGGATAATTTCATTAATATTTGTGTAAAGTTCCTCAGAAGCTCCCTTATTTAAGCAAAGGACAAAAACATTGCTTGTGTAGCACAAGGCACTCACATTTATATTCATGGAAAAAAATAAGTATGGTAGATAATGTATCTATATAAAGGGTCTGCACACAATGATTTTCACACATATTTTTACTAGAAACATACATTAATGCAAATTTACACAAGTTCTGAAGGCCCTTGTCAATATAAATGGAAAATGCCACATTGCCTTAAGACAGTAGTTTTCAAACTTTTTTTCTCGGGACCCAGTTAAATAATTTTTTTTATGCCTGCCACCCAACAATTACATCTTTCAGAAATGCATTCCAGTCTTTCAGTGATGGCAGCAGGGGGTGCCACAACCCAGTATCTGAGGGTCTGCAACCAGTACTGGGTCCCAACCCGGGGTTCGAAAACCACTGCCGTAAGACATCAAAGATATAACAACATCTGAAGAGCTTAGGGAAGCTAGATAGCATGCAGAAGAGAAAAATTGTTTATTATCCTTAAAATACACTGATTTCATTATCTAACAAACTACAAAAAGATCTATGTTATCACCTGGTTATTGACTTTGCAGCAAGCATGCAAACTCGATGGTGGCTGTCTGCGAGGAAATGTGGGAAAGCATCACTCACAGGAAGATCTTTATCATTAATATTAAGTATAGCCCACTCTGAATGAGGATCAGCCTGAAGAAAATGAACATCTCTTGTTAAATTACATATATGAAATTTATACTGAAATGAATACTGAGTACTTGTATACTAATGTATGCAATAGCTCTTTCGACCCTACTTTCAAGCAGACATGGAATATTATACTTACTGCACCAGTGAAACTCAGGCTGAGGCTTGAGAACCACAAGTGGCTTTTTAATGCGTCTCTTGCCATTTTTTGCAGCATATGATATTAAAGTTATTATCCAACCAGGATACTTTTACTACGTTATTAACCAACTGAGTTATCAACTTGCTCTAAGTTATTAACTTATTTGCTGTGAGAACAACATAAGAATAGTACTATAGTAAATGAAATAATCAGTTCACACTACTGTGGCTCTTTTGGGTAATGATGATCACTAACTTGGTTCCCAAACCACTGAGGTCCGAGTATCTTTGTGTTACACTAATATCAGAGGAAAATATGGCTCACCTCAAGTAGGGCTTTCATGCAGTTTAGCAGGGCCACTCTTACTGGAGCTGTACATTTACCTTCTTTTGTTAAGTGCCTGAAACAGAAGCCATTTAAATATACAAAAAAAATCTATTACAAGCTTAATAGCAGGAAAAAAGTCTTACATTACTCTCTGGTCTTTGTAGTTCAGTCTTAGATGCGTCTACGTAAGCCTTCTTACCCGATTAGCAATAATCTCCCACCACCTCCAGTTTTAAAGCTCTATTTATTTTCTTGTTTGTGTAAAAAGACCATAAAAATTGCTTTGAAGAGTGTTTTTTAATTATTACCATAATGCCGGAAGGGAGAACTCTCTTTTTCTCTCAGTGAATTTTATTTAATTAATTTGGCAATGGATTAAGGGATTTAAAAAAAAGCCTCAGACTATGGGAATCAGTGGCCCCATAGTAATATTTGAGTCTAAGTTTACATTTCATCAAGTGAAGAAATAGACTGTTGTATAAAATAAATAAAACATACCAAAATGCTTTTACAACAGTTAAAAATTGTCCTTGAACTTCTCTTGTTTCTGCAACACTTGGGTTGGCTTGGCCCAACCCCACCGCTACGTTAAGTAGATTACTTAAAATTGCTTTACAAACTTCTTGATCGCGACGATACAAGGAACACACGTCCCTGGGAAAGAAAAAAAGAGGTAGTTTTAAAAGCCAAATAGCTGAAAAAGCAGAGAGCTGCTGAATGAAAATATTTTTCTTAATTTATGATTTATATGTTATTTCTTACAAAAGAGGCTTGAGAAGCATGAGAAGATCATCTTCTGGCAACACATTTTCTTCAGTTGGGAGTTCCTTCAAAAGAACTAAATACTACGGCATAATTAAAAATAGAAAAACATCAGTAATAATTTTATATATAGACACAAAGACAAAATAATACAGATAAGCATTATCAACAGCTGTTAAATGCTTTGTCATATTTATGTAAATATTTGTGACAAAGCTTTATTGACAATATTTATATATATATTTTTACATGGCTGGATAACTTGACATTGTGTCATTCAAATAAATTATTTGATGCACAATAATATGGGTAATTAAATCTTATATTTTGGTATGTAAACATATTCATTCCCAGTGTTGAAAAGGAGTTCCTATCCTCTGTCCCAGAGAAAAAGATTGCAAAACCTCCAAGCTATCTGTTAATGGTGAATATCAAAGGCCAATACCATATGGCCCAATAGTTTAGTTTTCTGATAAACCCTATAAAATATGTAAAAAAAAAAAAAATAAATTCACAAGCAGCCATTATAAGTTCTTCTGAGTGGACTGACTCCAAGAGAATGGCCACAAAATGTGTGTGTGATTTTAAGAGATGGTCTTTAGGCACAAAGAGAACTGCTGAATCAAGAAATTTATCAGCATGACACTCACCGCTTGTAGATGCAGTGATTTAGCAGCATCAAATATACTTCTATCAATCAGCATCAACAGCTTCCGCTGTATGTCAGGAGCTCTGAAGCAGACTGTATGGATTTGTGCTGTAGTTACACACAGACACAAGAGCCTCAGAGTTTCAAGGAGGAGTAAATCTTGCTTTGTCAAATGATCTTCAGCTAATGGGCTTATAGCACCTGAAAAAGAGAGTTTCTTGTCAAGTACAAAAAAATGTTTCTTCCAGAAAAAGTTACATTAAAAACATGACAGAGTTATATGAATTTATAAAGTCAATTTATGTTCTCAAAAAGAAAAAAGGAAGATTGGCAGCTTTGATGTCTATTAACTACAGAATAAGTATAATACGGACAGCAGTAGCTCAATATATCTCCATGCTGTGTCAGGTCTCTGTTCCAGAGTGACCACCTCTAGGAATAGAAGGGTATTTTTCACTCTCTCTATACACTCATACCCTAGGCCTCTCTGTGAAAATTGGCAACCAAGGTATCAACAGAACCATTTGTTAGGTGTTTTTTTGTGAAGTGGACACTTGACCATTCAAAACAAATCCGCACATATTCTACAAAGCCCACCCAGCAAATCTAAGGTAATGACAACTGACATGATGCTACTGATCTGGTTTAAATTTCAACTGATCTATAGAGAATGGCTCCATATACATGAAGTTTTCTGCGATTATAGAGTTATTGCTGCTGCCGCCAACTTTAACATTTACTAGTATAGTATTTATCAAATGACTGGATTAACTAATTTCTGATGTGCTCATTCAACACAGTGAAGAAGCAGACAAACATCAGTGTGTAGTAGTAGCATTACAAAATGATCTCTTCCCTTCAAAACAAAATAGAAATCATAGTCCTGCCTAAGGTACAAGGTGACTTTAAGCAAGCAGTTCAGAACAGATTAAACCAAAAACATAATACCCTGTTGGTCCCAAACCAGCCTGAGAGGAGAAAAAACTGGGTTATGAATAAGGAAGATCTGCCTCCTTTGCTTTTGAATGCCTGGATATGTGAGAAAGCTGATCTTGCAAAGAGGTGATAGACTTACTCTGCAGGAAAAGAGACTTAAAATAGAACCAACTACTATGCACAAGAAAATATCCTACTGTGAAAGAAAGCATGGATTAGTGACTACAGCAAGAGTCTGGAGACCTGAGTTCTATTCCCCGCTCTGCCACAAACTCAGTGTGTGACGCTGGACAAGTCTTTTACCTTATCTGCTTCAGTTTTATCACCTAAAAACTAAGGATAATAGTTTCTCCCTAAGGATTCTGTGGGGATTTATTAATTAATGCTTGTACAAGCTGCTGAATTGCTAAACCCTATTATTGTTCTGAAGGAAAATTGCTCAAGTACAATCAGCCACCGTACCAGTCCAATATATTGCTTAATAGTGGTGTGAGAGAAAAGCGGGCAGTTGTAATACTGAAAAAACTTATGAAAACAGTTCTGTAGACAGAGTAGACTTTCACTTACCATTTATGTTTTGCATCTCTCCAGACTCATTTGCATCACCAAAGTCAGTGGTACAGTGATCATCAAATCGGTCTGTGGCTACATCATTATCTACTTTTATTGCACTCTCCTCAGTACCATCTTCCATTAAGTCTACTTCTCCAGCATCACTTGATTTGCCAGTAAAGACCATCTAACAAAAGCATCAGATTCTTTTAAATTGTATGTTTGGTGGTTGAAGACACCACATATGTACAACATGGAAACAGAGCATCATTTCCCTGTGAATCTAGCAGTGTGAGGAAGGACATGGGATGCAGCAATAATTTACTCACTTCTGAATGTGCTATCACACATGAATTTACTCACTTTTATAATGTGCACAACTTTGTGGGTTAATGAGTTTTTTAAAATATATACTGTCTATTATACAAAATGTGTTCATTTTGCTGTTACCTTATCCTACATTTTTCCGCTTCTCTCTTTCATTTATCTGTCCCATCATATCATAAATATAGTTAGTGAACTCTTTGGGCTGGGACTGTCTGTTACTTCCTTTCACATTGCTTAGCACACAGTAGGGTCCTGATCCTCGACTGGGCCACTTAAGCAACACTGTACTAAACACAGTAAACAATTATAGCTGTAGTTAATCTTGTTGAAATCCCTCTTTGCACTTTTGTGCAACCTAGCAACTTAAGGTCATCATCTAGGAAGCATCATATTTACTTTAGCCCTCTGTGATATTCTAGTTAGTTGGTGCACTTGTGTGATTTCAACTGTTTTCTTTAGATGATGTGCTCTTTGGGACAAACACCATTTTCTTTTTTGGATTTCATGCAATGCCGAATGCATTTTTACCACTTGAATAACAAAGTTTACTTTAGAAACTGGCAAATTTCTGACTAGAAAAAACCAGCAGGACACAAGGACTCCCTCTATAATTAATGTTCAACAAACCAACTGACAAGTGAACAGTGATGAGACAGCAGCTTCTCCTTACGCAAAATACTAAGTATGTTATCTATTTGGACTGGAACCCACCCCAAGGTACACAATTAGTGGGTGAGGATACAGTTCCATTGCGAAGCTTAGCGATGCCACATTCTGTAACATTGCTATTAAGCACAGGATAGAAGTCTACACAGTTGAAGTACTAACCATGAATTCTAAAATACCTTAAAATACTTATTTTCATAGCAGAGAAATTCTTCATCTTTTCCAAATGCTAGATAGATAGATAGATAGATAGATAGATAGATAGATAGATAGATAGATAGATAGATAGATAGATAGATAGATAGATAGATAGATAGATAGATAGATAGATAGATAGGCAGGCTTAATGCAATGAAAAATAAATGGAAACAAATTCTTATGTGGTTGCAGCTCCTAGATTTGGCCTTGTTTCAGATCAGGTACATGGACACATATTTCTGGCATTAGTTATAAAGTCAGTTGTCAAAAAAAAGCACAGATTCAAGCCAGTGCAACAAGTGATGCTGTAAGATGTGTGGCTAAAGAGCAAGATGTGTGTTTTTACTACCTTAAGCAAAATTTAATCTGTTTGTGGATGATAAAATAATAATAATCAAAAAGCCATAAAACTAGTTATGTAAACTTACCGTGTTTCTATATTTCATTCACTCAATGAAAATTTGTGATATAACTATTATTTCTATAGGTTTGTCAGTGTGCACTTTTCATCCATTCGATATCAAAACAAGCTACCATGATATAAATAGATTTTGGACACAAGATTAGTATAGCACTTTGATTAATGCTTTTTCATTGTTCACGCATGTAGGAATGGTCTACACAAAAACCCACTAGCTACAACGTTCCTTAAAGTCTGATACATTTTTATTATCTAATTTGTTTTCTGCAATAAAGATGTCATTTGGTTTGTTTCTGAGTTATTTACACTTTATATATAATCCACTTGCAAAGAAATATAGCATTTAGAGAAACATACTTACCAGTTGTTTGCAAATATCTACAAGATCGTTCATCACTTTTGATGTTAGCAAACCCAGGAATAAGCCTGATAAGATTTTACTTGGACTGCTCTGTCAAAAAGTAAAGTAAAGTATACAGATCAGTTACCACAGTATGCATAATATATTCTGTTCTGAGCAAGAAACTTGATTTATTACCTATTGTGAATTCATTAAAGTAAACAGATAATATTTAAAATACAGGTCCAGATTCCAATCTCAAGAATGTGTCATGCATTACAATTTATCCCAAAAAATCCAAAATGGAACATGTCTATAAGCAAGTTCAATATATTATCAAGTAGAAAACTTTTTTTTTCTAAAATGCTCTCATCAGTTTGGCTGTGTTTCTAGTCAAAGAGAAGTACTGTAATCTCTCTTACCCATCTAATCTTGGGCAAGTCACATTTTTACTCTCCAATGAGAAAACAAAAACTGAGTACAAATCAAAGGTTTTTTTTTTTAAAAAAAAATTGCAATGATTTCTTAGAAATGTTTTCGTCTTATCTACCACATTTGCAGCATTATCTTGAGGCAGTCATGGCATGAGTAGCAACCTTAATTATATGAAAAAAGGAGAATATTCTAATAATGTATCTCTAAGTGGCATCCTGGTGGTATGATAGTTAAAATTGAGGGGGATTTCAATATAAAATCTTTAGTTTTGGGAGGGTGAGGGAGCTGGGTTCAAATATTCAATTCAGAAGCTGCTGCAAGGAATGGTTGAAACATTAACGTTCATGCTAATGTAACGCAGTGCACCTTATGTTACATTAACAGTTGTTTTTAATTGAATACAGCTGAAAACAGCTGTAACCGTCAATATTATAGTTACCGCTAGCAGCCTACATTTTAACCTCTTTTCAGTCACTCAGAACTTTCTGAAGCTTTTACTTTTTTTATCAGAAATTGTTCTATGCTTGGTCTCCACACAGAGATTATGTTTAAAAAAAGAGGTCACCTGATTTGAGCACAGGACGTTAAAAAAACACCTCTCTCAATTAATAATAATAATAAATTACCAGACTTTTTTTAATAGTCAGAAAGTCAAACTATGTAGGGACTGAAATAGCCTGCATTAATTTTGATCTGACAGGTATATATGGAGCATAACCAGGAGATTTTTTTCTGATGAGTTCAAAAGCTGTACAGCTAAGCTTCACACATATAATTTAGATGAACAGTGAAAAGTTTAGAAGTCTAATTAAATAGAATATTGCAAACAGGAAAATATAGCTCAAGTTCGGCTTATGCTGACACTGCTGTTGTTTAGCCTGGTTCTACAGACAGTGGCTGAGCTGCTATGGTGAATAAGAGTGGGGATCCTTCCTGTATATATTAGAAGATGCTGGGATGTACATAAAAATGTGTTAAGAACATACTAAAGTCCACACTCAAAGCCTACTAAAGTTAATAGAAAGATGTCCATAGACTAACAGGCATTGGATCAGACATTATACTGCCTACAAATAGATTAGGTCAAATCCACATTGAATTTTAACTCATCTTTTGCTGATCATGTAAACTATGGAAAAGATGAATAGTGGTTCCTGAAGACTTTGTAAGGTCTCCCTCATATTTGATGTACCTCAAACTATCTGAAGCTGGGTGAGGTACAAAACTGAGTATCAACGAGGGTGGACAGAAGAGGAACTTCCCCTCTTATAGAGTCTAGTCATGTCACACCAAATACTACTTTAGTTATGAGATTTATTCTCACCATTGTCTATTTACTGTTACCTAAAAGATCTTTGAATTTCTAGAAAGTAAAGCTCCTTTTTATGTTTTATCCCCTTTTTTGCTTACCGTTTAATTAAATAAAAACAAAACTCCACACATTACATTAGGAAATTCTACATAAACCATTGCATTCCCTGATATGACCGTGCAACTTTAACATTCAAATAGTTTTCTTTTCCACATTAATACATAACTCAGTAAATAGACAACAGAGTCCTGTGGCACTTTTAAAGACTAACAGATTTATTTATGTAAGAGATAAACATCTCAAAAGCTTGCAATATATTATTATTGCTTTTAAAAAGTTACAATTAAGTTAAATATATATCACAGAATAAAAATAAGGGACAAACTTTATTTTAAATTCCCTACCTTGGTACAATTACATAAGCAGTTGGTACATTGTGTTATCAAAGTCCTCAGTGAGATGATGCTAGAATCTTCATTTAATTTACTTTTAGACTGAGAAATCTTTTCTCCAACATAATGCATGAGAGTCTATTAAGGACAGAAATACAATCTAGTAAAAATCTTTCAATCACATATTTCTCTTATTTGACTGCAGGCATGCACAGATGTGGATCTATTGCACATTTAAGCTTCAGTAATCAGGTCATAAGGTTGAATTTTTGGAGTGGAAGCTGTACTATTTTTTCCTCCATTTTAAACATTCATTGCTCCCTATAAGTGTTGAATTCACCACACAGGCCTGGTAGAAATTCAGATTTTCTAATCACAGAAGAAAAACATGGCATCTCTCCATATTGTCCTGATATTCTGCTTTAACACTGCAGCAAGGAAACATCTCTAGTAGTGAAAAGATAATTCAGTTTCCATGTGCATTCAGTCTTTGATCTACTTGCTCTGACTCCCAACAAAGGAGTCAAACAGTATAGTTAGTGATGGTATGTGAATTAATGTGGGGTGCACAACTCACTTGGGGGGAGGTGTCAAGGATTACAGGGGGTACATGAAGTTTCAGTAATATTGAGGTCATTTAGGTCCCCATGCCTCATACCAGCTGGGCACAGCAGACCCAAGTTCTGCACCAGCTGGAGCAGGGGAGCAACAGCCTCCAGCATTAAGATGGCAAGGCATCTGTTGGAGTGGAGCAGCCCTGTGCTGGTGGGAGCCTGGAGCAGCCCCAACAAGCCCACCAGCTCCTGCTGCCTCAATTACTCCCCCTCCATGAGAGACAGGAAGAGGCATGTGGGCATATGGTGCAACTGCACCAGGAAAGGTTTAGCTTCTTACTCGGGTCAGAGTAATTTATTATTATTTATGTAATTTAGTATTCTGATCATTATGTTTTTATAGGGGTTATGTGTGTTTATGGCTGGTGAGGGGATGGAAGGAGGGGCATGTAGTTTACTTAGTTTTAACTAATGGGGCTTTCACTCAAAAAGGTTGGGAACCACTGCTTAATATGTATACATGGCTACTAGGGAATTAGTGCAGAATTACCAAACTAGAGCAGTATTATGAAACTTCAGATAGTTCAAATACCTTCAGGTTTACTAGACATTTAACTGGAAATTCGGTGTCAGTTGATGGGAGTTATACAAGGGATATAGAATAACTTGCACAACTCACGTCAACTTAGTAAATCCTTGTCTGCGCGCTACCTTCACTACGCTGCATTGATGGGAAATGCATTCCTGTCAATGCAACACTACACCTTTTGGGAAGTGGTGGTTTAATTGAATCGACTTCTGGACTGATTGAGCAAGTCTTCGCTGCCGCTCAATTGGTCCAGGTAGATCGAGCTAACGATGGAAAATTTGCCACTGTGTGTACACATACCCTTAGAAACTTTCATTTGCTACCAATATGGATAGATCTGTACAAGTGACCAAGAGGTGAAGCCAATAGCTTATTAACAAACCTCTTAGCTATCTAGGCCTGAATAATTTTGACTTCTTTATATTTTCTCAAAAGCAGATAGGCAAAATTTTAATAACTAGAATATTTTCAATTAAAAATAATTATAGCATTATTGGTCTGTATATAATTTTAGTTATTCCTAGTTTCAGTTACAGCTTTAGAAAGAACATTCTAGACAATTTTTTTAGTAATAGTGAGAAAACTAGTCCTATAACTTATACATACACTTATTCGGTTACCTATTGTTTGTTAAGCAGAAACCAGGAGAAACAACTGTTTTATGTTTTAAATATATGAATATACTCATTACTTACCTTAGCTTTATGGAACAACTCCGATTTACATGCATCCTCTTCAGTTAATGTGCCAGCATAGCAATAGCAGCTAAGAACACCAGTCAAAAGACTGGCACACCGGCCTAGATGTTCAGCAGTAGTAGACTTGAAATAAATCTAATACACAATATAAATACATCATAAATTTCACATTAAATGGTGCTTCAGCAGCTTACAGAGCTATTCAGTGCTTCTTTAAATACTAAAAAACCTCAGGTTTATTACATTAATATTTCTCTTTTAGACTGTAGAGCCTTTCAACAAAGGATCACAAAGTGCTTTACAAATAGCCTCATTCAATCCTATAAAATAGGTCAAGTGTTTTTATCTGTAATTTAAGGATGGGAAGATTTAGGCACATAGTTTATGGGAGGTGCTTAAGACCACTAGTACACCCAGGAATAAGCCAGTTCAGGAAGAACAGCAATACACGAACAACAGTGCAACCTTGTCTAAGAAATTGGATTGTTTGAAAAGTACAATTCCTTTTCTTCCCAGGCACAAACTGATAGTCACCACCAGGATAAAATCCTGGCTCCACTGCTGTTAACAAGAGCTCTAACATTTACTCAACTTCAACTGAGTACTTAATTAGGCACTTCAACAAAAACTCTGGATTAAGAAGAGCAGAAATTGCATGAAGGAGAAAAATGGCAAAACTGATAATTTGATGTATACCTCTACGTCTGAAGATCATGTAATTACTTCCCATGAAACTTGTTTGGAGTCCTATAGACAGCATTATAGGGAAATTAACAATTGTCGATTTTGTAGGAAATATTAAAAATTGTCTGCTATTTAATTTTAACAGAAAAATTGCATAATGTTCTAGAAGCACATGCTCTGTGACCTGAAAATACAGACATAAACAGAACAAATGTGGACTTCAACATTCATTTCTAGCTCACCTCAGAAGAGTAGCTGTTTAAAAGCTGTTCTGACATCATTAACAGACAGCGCTCCAGTGTTTCCCTATGATTTTGGTTGACAGCAAGTCCTGAACCAGACAGACTTTTATCTGCCATGTTCTCTATAATGCTGGTGAAAATAGTCATTTCATCAAAAGTTGTTTGCAGATACAGCTCTTCAGTTTCCAAAAAGCTGACTTCTCCTTTGTCTTGTGTATGCTGCACACTTGAAGAAAAACACATACTTCTTATTATGACCTCCTGTTTTGCTACCTATAGCCTTTAAAGCCATTATTTAAACACAAGAAACATAAGCACCAATAAAATGAAATCTTTCTTTGTGCTATGCTTCTAATTGATGATCTCTCTCATTTCTAAGATGAATCTCACCAAGGAATGGTTACTTACTATTTTAATTGGAGTCTCAGATTATCCAGATGTACCAACACTATAGAACACTGGTTTTCAAATTTTTCCTTGGGACCCAGTTATGCCTATGACCCAACAATTACATCTTTGAGCAATGCACTCCAGTCTTGCAGAGGGAGCAACAGGGGGGACCATAACCCAGTACTTGAGGGTCCGTGACCCTGAACCACTGCTATAGAAGAAATGCATGGACAACCTTGGTATGTAAGCTGGGAGCATTGTGGAAAAAAGTGTTTGTCAGCGTGGTGTGTACCACCCTCTTTTATCCCCCACAATACCTGAGAATGTATAATGGGGAAACAGTTGGAGCTGTGTCCAACTCATTCCACTAAATCAAGTTTTAAGTCTCCAAAGTATTGGATAGGAATAATGGGTCTTGTGGATCCATGACGGTAATTTTTGCTTAATTGGATTTTTTATTTTATTTTTTTAAAGAACTGTTTTCAAGGACAATTGCTTTATTTAGACATACCAGTAATACATGTTCCATCGTGACGTCTAGTTCAGGGGTCAGCAGCTTAGAATTAAACCTCTTTAGGGAGCAGATTTTCTCCTCAAATCTGTCCAAATATCTAATCAGACTGCAGATGCTCTATTTGTAACAGTGTGCTACATAATTTACAGAAATTAACATTAAAAGATATGTGAGCCACAGAAAAACCCATGTTCCATATCTTCTGTACTTGCTGGAGTGGCAAAAATCTGTAATGCTACCTGAGCCAAGTAGGAGGAGTCTAGAATGTCAATGACGACGTGGAATACAATTAAAAAAACCTGGTTCAACCCTAAATATAAGCAACATACTATGCTGATGAATTGTAAACATACCACTGAGTAGCATTTTGGAAAAAGCTCATTGCAGCTTTGCAGTTCTTCATAGTCAAACTCACAAGAATTTTCTGCAGTATTAGATGAGGAAAATCACTGTAAAGAAATTTAAAAAAAAAACCCAGCTGAAATTCAGGTAAGAAACATCTATGCTATTAAATGGTTATGAGTCCAAATATCAAATCTCAAATCTAACCTTAATTTTCCAAATTAGATAAGGACTCGGCATCAGGACTCCTGAGTTGTACGCACACCTATGTCAGACTCACTGTGTGACCTTAGGGAAGTCACTATCTCTGGCTCAGTTTACCCATTTGTAAAAATGGCTATTGTACATATACTACTACTAATCTACCTCCCTCCCCATTACGTTATTCACAAGTTTAATTATGGTTGTAAAACACTTGGTGATCCTCAAATTAAAAGCACTAAATATACAGTAATATCAGTTAATTGCCAAAAACAATCATGTTTTAAATGTTCTAAAAATCCAGAAAGCTTAAAATGCATGCACTGTCAGAAGCTACTACCTGAATAACTAAAAACTTGGATTATATTAACACACTGGTTACGCCAAGCAGCAGCAGGGTTAACATCACTTGCTTAATGAAGATTAGTTTGATTCCAGTTATTCCAAAAATCTAAACATCACCCCAGAAAACTCCGGATATAAAAATGGAGGTACTTTTCATCTAACAGCTTTTTTATAAACTATTTTTTACATTTAAGTAAGCGTAAATTAATGATTTCCAAAACAAGTACTCTATAAAAGTTAACAAAGAGATTTACAAATGCTATCAAAATATTAGCAACATATAAAGATTCCACTAATTCATTTGTTCTGCCTACATTTTTATATTATGTTTTGAGTTTATACAAAGAATGGGTTATGCTCCAAGTTGTTACCTGCATAGCACAGGAGCTGGCTCCATACATTCTTCCATCTCCTCTTCCAAATGACAGGACAATAGCCATTTCATGATTGCTTCTTTTAACAAGTAACCAGCATTTCCTTCACAATTACTGTGCACCATTCCTAGTTTCAAAGTTTCTGGTACTACACAGGCAGTCATTGCTAATGCCAAACAATGTGCAGCAGGACTACAATAAAACACAGTAAAGGGCAGCTTTTGGGAAATCATCATTCAATTTATATACAAAAATCATCATTCTGAGGCAGACAATGTCTTTATTTTTGGATCCTGGACAGTTCTAAGAATATGGATCAGGTACATACATAAAATACTTAATAAGCATGCATATTAAAAATTCCTTTATAAGCATACTCAACCCATATGCACTTTCAAACTCATATTTTATAGATTCCACTTGTCTATTTTAAAACTATTCTGGATCCAGTCTTTCGAAATTATATTACTTTTAGAACAACAAAAGTATTGCTATATTTTGTTTCAACAAAAGGAGAATAAACCTAATTTGGCAAAAAATTGTTTTTAAGAAGCTTGTTCTGGTCACTTCTGTTCCATGTCAACTTTCAGACTGGAGTGAGGTTTTATGGCTGAGTTAGAAATGTCTGCAAAACAGGTTTTAAACACAAATATGGACAGTACTTAAACAAAATGACACAAAAACAAATTTAGTATTTCTATCCATGTAGGAAAAACAGCTATATACAGTCAAAGACATAAGATATACTATCCCTGGTTCCCATCTTACCTCGAAGGCTTGCATGCAGACCTTGAAAATATCTTCCAGAGTTCTCTGTCTGTTACCACAAGGTTTCCTTGAATTATGGCTCCAAGTAACCCAAAGCTTTCTGTTTCAATCTGCTGAAAACTTATGCTGCGAACTGAGAGCGACCAAACTTTTGCCCAGATTCTCTGCAGCTCCAGCTTTTGTGTGCTTTCCAAGTCTAATTTTTGGCTCTGACAGACAGCAACCTCCGTAAGGCACTTTAGCACGTATGGGGTCCGTTCCCCTCGTCTCTGCTGAGGTAATAGCTGGTGCAGTATAGTGAGTAAGGGGATTAATTCATGGGTAGGAAGACTCGTTGAATACTTTGATATTAATCGAGCTGTAATCTGCAACCTTAAAAACCGAAAATGCAGGTAATTAACTTTAAGGTGGTTAAGATAATTAATGTATATAAGTGCATCATATGTTGAAAATCAGAGAAAAACAAGCATTTTCAGAGAATCATTCAGTTGTTAAAGTAGAAACTCAGTTATGAATACCAGAGTTGTGGACTGATCAGTCAAGCACACGCCTAATTTGGAATCAAGAAATACACAATCATGCAGCTGTATAGGAAAAGAAAAAGCAAATACAATACAGTATTGTGTTAATTGTACATTATTAAAAAATAAAGGGAAAGCAGCATTTTTTCTTCTGCATAGGAGTGTTTCAAAGCTATATTAAGTAAATGTTCAGTTGTAAACTTTTGAAAGAACAACCATAATGTTTTGTTCGGAGTTACGAACATTTCAGAGTTTGAAGAACCTCTGTTCCCATGATATTCTTAACTCTCAGGTTCTACTGTATATATTTAATTGTGATTTTTTAAGTGTTCAGGATAGCTTGTTCAGTCACCAATTATTCCGTCATTGTTAAGTATGTCTAGCATCATCCACACAAATGGTGTTTTGCAAGTTGATTGTCAGATTTCAATGAAGCAAACAGAAAATTAATGTCCTTATCTATAATTTTATTCCTCATAAAATTATAAAGCTGGAAGGAACCACTGATTATCTGGTCGGACCTGCTGTAGAGAATAGGCCAAACAATTTTCCTGAATTAATTCCTGTTTGATCTGAAGCATCTCCTTTAGAAAAAAATCCAATCTTGATTTAAAATATTCCAGTGAAGAGTCCACCACAATTGTTCCAATGAATAATTCCTTTTGTTGTTTAAAAAATGTGCTCCTTATTTCCAATCTGAATTTCTCTAGCTTCAACTTCCAGCCACTGGGTCTTTTTAATACCTTTTATCTGCTACATCAAAGATCTCATTAATATTATACCCTTCAAGCCATTTTACTGAGCATAAAAGAGTTATAGAAGAGGTGAGGCTCTCACCCTTGGTCATTAATTCTTATTGCAACTCCACAGTCCAACGTAAAAGCCAGGTATTTTCATTCACTATCATTTCTTTCTTATGTGTTAGTCATGTATCATGTCAGACCTGTAGCTCAAAAGTTTATCTCTGTCACCAACAGAAGGAGCGCCAATAAAAGATATTACCCCATCCACTTTGTCTCTTTCATATATAATATCAGCTAGCCGAGTCAGCAATGTGAAAGGATATCTAACTGTTATGTGGTATTTGGATTAGAAGCTTTTAAAACAACAACATCAAGAACATTCCTCATGATTTTTCAAGTGCTGTAAATTCCATGAGTCTCCCAGTATGTTCTCTATCCGAGTACCTAACTCCAAAGCAAAAGGCATTTAGGGAGACAATTCAGTATAAAATGTAGGAAATCAGAGTTAACAGATAATGAAATTTAATGTCAAACTAAAATCTATCAAATTATTTGTACTGATTTCAGTTCCAAGGGAAAAGAATAAAGGTGTTTTTACCAAGGTATGACATCAAAATCATTCTGTGATCTTTGCAAGTTGTCTCGAATTACTTCCCAACCCAGTTCAATCCTCCTACGCTTGCTTGGTGCAGCTTCATCACCAGACTCTCTTTGTGTAACCGTGTATGATTGGGTTATCTCCAGGACTTTGGTGTCCTCAGTAAAGACCTTTGCAAAGATACAGTAAAAAGAGAACTCAACAATAAAAGTATTCTAGTGCTCACACTGTATTAAAGGCCCTGAGATGTTTCAAACCAAGGGTATGTCTATACTTTGAGCTGGGAGTATGATTCTGAGCTCAAGGAGACATACTGCACTGATTTAGTGCATGAAAAATAGAGTGTAATATCAGTGGTGCAAGTGGCAGAGGAGCTAACTGCCTGAAGTAATACCTAGTCATGCACTTGGGATGGCTGGGGCTCCCACCCCAACCACCGCCACCATTTGAACTGCTGAGCCTACACTATTTTTAGTGAACTAGGTCAATCAGAGCTAGTGTACGTCTCCTTAAGTTGGGAACCACACCACAAACTTGCACTGTAGACATACCTGAAGGGAATCATTATTTACATGTATAAATCAATCCAGAGAATTTTCTCATTTCCCTCTTTGTTCGCTTCACACAAGGGAGGAACCAAGATACTAGCAGAGGACATATGCTTAGTCAGCCATTAAGATTTGATCAGAGATTTGCTTCCTGCTCTCCAGATGCCAAATGTCTACTGCCTTTGCAAGCTTAGAAGCAAGAAGCCAAGCTTGGGACTTTTCTTCAGAAGCAAGCCTTGGAACTGTGAGAGCTAAGTGTTATTACAGTACTTACACTCTCCAGAAATTAACTGACAAGGATAGGATTTTCACAAAAGTCCAGAATGATTTAGGATCACAAAGCCTCATTGACTTTCAGTGACACGCCTGCTCCCCACTCACATAAACAGTCATATAAAAATGTCTTAATTTCCCATTATTTCAACTCCACACACAATAAAAATACTAACTAAATATAGACTTCTGCAATAAGTAATAATTATGCCCTATCTAGAACTCCTTGCCATTATAAAAATACACCAGAAACATAGGACACTTTTTCCTTACAAGCTGTGACCATGTTACATTTTCAAATATAAAAAATTGAAACACTTTCCGCAGCAAACAGAAAATGCTTGCCTCTATTTCTGCCCTGTACTTTACACAGGAAAGTATTTTGAGGAGAGTTAATTCAAAATGTCACTAGAGTAATTCGGATTCTGCATAAACTGAGCAGGAAGGCTTCTTCTGGAGCTCATGAAGCCTCTACCGGACTTGAGTATTAGGATCTCAAGACTGTTGTTTAATTGAGGCCAGGAAGAACATGTCTCTAGGCCAGAGAATAAAGATACTAAAGTATTTTTCTTTTTTTAAATCTGCATAACATATTAGTGGAAAATTGAAGTGTGTGTGTAGGGTAGTACAATATGAACATCAACATTACAGTCATTTAGAACAATGTGTAGAAATATTATCTACCTGATGACAAATATCAGCCATTAATTCAATCAAGTTTTCCTTTACAGCAACATTGCGGGATCCTGAAGAATATTTTCCTCTGCTGCCAATAAGACTTATCTCATTTACCAGCAGATCATACAAGTTGTATAAGATTCTTTGCCATTTTGCTGAAACATATGCACCTATATGTGAAAAGATACATTTTTTAAAAGTTATATATGCAGCTTATTTGTCATAATTCCACAGCTAGGCAACATAATCCCTCTGCATTCTATGTTTGCAGATCAGTAGTTCCAACCCAAGGATACCACAGATCACACTACATAATTTTAATACCCAACATACTATTATTTGGCCCTGCCCTGTCCTCCTTGCCCTTCCAAAGCAGCAGATGGAGCAGGAGCACCCACACCCAGCATCCCGTGTGAAAGAGAAGAGCCCTGCCAAAGAGATGGCCTTGTACAGAATTCCTTTTACTGGACACAGGCAAGGTGTGAACACAAACAGTAAAGTTCAGGGACCCTATGTGCTGGGGGTTAGGGGCAATTACTAAAGGAATATATAGGAATGCGGTTTAAGAGAGACTTTAGCATTCCTGGGGATTAATGGGTTAACAATGAGTTAAACTTTTTAATGCATTAACCAAAAACACTACAATGGATTGATAGCAGTAAATCAAATCAACAGTTAGGATGTAGGCCTCACTAGGCCCCCCCCAAAAAATATAAAGCTTAAATCTGAGCAAGCAGTAACCCCTTTTCAACCTTGGAAGAAACATTCCACTAACAATCATTATGATAACTAAAGAGACATCCTGTGACCCTGGGCAATGTAACACAGGCACCAAACGCCCACAGACAGATAATGTTACAGTGTTATGGTAAGAAATAAAAAAAGAAACTGAATGAGAGTGGTAAGACGATGATTCAAACAGAGACACAGACTCCAAAGACTGTAACAAGATGTTTTATTATGATTATGTAACACTCCCGTAGAAGTTTGCTGTGATTAAGTTTTCTTTTTAAGAAGTAAAGTAGTGATAGATTGAAAGTTTTAAGTTTTAGAAAAGGTGATCAAGAGTGATTGGAATGGTATGCATGAATGGTTCATAGAGGTGAGAAGTACCGGACCTGTAATAAGGAGGATCCAGATGGCCGAAGAATGTGTGAAAGGACTAATGCTATTAGGAGATGGCACTTATCAAGGACATTAAAACATCAACATGACAAAGTTTGCAACAGGAGTCAGACAAGAAAGACATCATGTTCATTATTTTGTAAAAGATGTATAACAACATCAAAGATTGGAATGACATGACACATTGATTGACTTTGTGGTTTGGCCCTATAAAAAGGGTGATGAAAATTTGGGACTTTGGGTTCATTCTGCAAACTCCAAGGAGCATCGTGTCGCGACCGACTGGACCTCTGCTCCATCCTCGAGTTCAGTTGCCTGGCCAGTAGTCTGACTCAAGCAAGGGTAAGGCTGGTAACTATCTCCCTCTTGCAGAACTTTATGTATGTGTGTGAGAGAGTGTGAATAAGGACACTGTAGTAGGTAATTAAGCAACTGTCTCTTTTCTTTCTGGTAACGTTCTTTGTATTTACAATAAATGTGGCGTAATGCCTTATCCCCACATAAGATCTCACAGTTTATTTTCCAAAACATAATATTCTGATAACAAGGAAACAGAGTTAATAGGGGAAGCTAAAGGTATAGATCAAAAAAATCTATGCCTGGTAGTGCCAAGAACAATAAGAAGGAATTTTTCATATGTATTAGAAACAAACAAAACTTTAATAATGATATGGGTCCGATACTAGACAAGGATAGTAAAATTATCTATCATGAGGCAGAAAACGTAGAAGCATTCAATAAATATTTCTGTTCTGTATTCCAAACGAAGGCAGGATGATATATTCACACATCTTACAGTGATAATGAAACACTATTCCATTAGTAACTAGAGAGGATGTTAAAGAGCAAAAATCAAAG
Source organism: Pelusios castaneus (assembly GCA_007922175.1). Taxonomy (NCBI): domain Eukaryota; kingdom Metazoa; phylum Chordata; order Testudines; family Pelomedusidae; genus Pelusios; species Pelusios castaneus. The sequence goes on from ML685902.1 coordinate 3,458,089, forward strand.
TTAAACATTGTAAAATCTGCAGGAACTGATAACTTGCATTCAAGAGTATTAAATGAATTAACCGAGTAGATCTCTGATCCTCTTCAAAAAGGATGTTGGGAAATTACAGAGGGTTCTTAAACAAGAGGCAAGTAAAATCAAAGGTCTAGAAAATATGCTTAACAGTGAGTAACTAAAGAAGCTTTATTTCAATTTATCAAAAAGAAGGCTAAAAGGTGATTTGATCACAGTCCTCAAGTACTGACATGAGAAAGATTTCTGATAGCAGATGGCTCTTAATCAAGATACAATGGCTGAAAACTGAAGGTAGACAAATTCAGATTAAAAATAAATTATTAAATTATTAATCCATTTGAACAATTTGCCCAGGGACATGGTGGATTGTCCATCACTTGCAATCTTTCAAGAAGGAACAGACATCTTCTAAAAGACATGATAAAGCTCAGAGAGAAGTTATGGGACCCAGAAACTACTGGGTGAGAGTCTTTGCCTATGGTTTCCAGGATGTCAGTCTAGATAGATGACCATAATGATCTTTCGGGGTCTTAATATCTATGAAATTAACAAGATGTGAGCCAATCTGAATTTGCTCACTCCTGTCTGTTGTAGCCATTCTCCCCATCCTTTTTTATCCTGTTTTTTTTTAAATTTCAAGGTCTTTGGCCAGGCACTGGGTAGTCCCATTGAGCACGTAGCACATTTTGCGTGTTATTATAACACAATAATAATTAAAAAAATATATTCCACAATTCAATCATCTTTAATGCACAGTGTAAGACTATTAAGAAGCAACAGTTGCCCCCATGATTATTCTCCATGCTTATTAGTGACATGCAGATGTCTGTGCTCATGCAACTTGAATCATCAAATAAAGCAAAAATATGCTAAAATTAGAAAGGCAAAAAAAAAAGAAGCTTTTTATTATGTACCTTTCTCCTGGGTTTTGGCTCCCTTTGGATGATGAACATGAACCTGCAGTTGAAATAACTGAACTATTAACTCCTTTAGAGAATCTTTTGGTCTATACTGGGTCCATATATAAAGCACTGTAGGAAGAATTTCTTCTCCTAGCTTACAAATCCGCATACGACAGTTCACAGCAAACACACTGAAGAAGACATTAATTGCTGCAAAAATATGATCCAGACCTGCAGAGGCATTCTCCTGCCTGCAATATAAACCAAGTACTTCACCTACAGTGAAAACAGACATCTTTTCTGTTGATAAGAGGTATTAAATAAAAAATGATTTGTTTGATTTTTAAAAAAATTTTATTCCTTGAGCTCAAATTTCTGGAGTATATAAATAAATGCAGAAAGAATTTGCATTTCAAAGAGCTCTGAGTAAACAGAGATGTTGACAGTCAGAATCATGGAAGTTATGGATTGATGAACCTCTACAGGCTATCAAGTCCAACCCCAATTATCTAAAACAAGTTAATCTCTGTAATTCAATTTTGACACATAAAACAAAAAGATGAGAATTACCTTGCACTTTGCAGTGCTTTTGAAAAGAAGGAAAAAAGATTGGGATTTAGTTCATCAGTTTGGAAGCAGCATCCTCTGATCAGTGTATGAATTATTCGAGCCACCAAGACTCTGTTAATGTCTCTGGAAGGTTTGAGATACAATTTGCAGTAAAGGGTCAGCAGATCTAAAAATATAATCCAAAGTAAAAATTACTTACTAAAAATCTTACAAAGGTCTAAATGTTTAATTATCTTAGGTAAAACAGTGCTTTAAGAGACAAGAATATATCATTCTAACAAACTGATTAAATGCTGAAGTTACTCAAAAAAAGGAAAAACAATCACTTAAACACTAAAATTAAAATATTTTCCCTGGGCTCTGAAGATATCCACTTGATATTAACATCAAAGATGGAGCATTATTCGCAAAAGTTAATTCCCTGTTTTGCAACTTAATATATTCTTAATGTTTTTGTGTGCAGTTATCTAAACATACCACAGGTAGCTGAACGTCAAAAAAAACAAAACAGAACACCCCTCCCCCAAAAATATCCCCCCAAAATAAAGACGACTAACTGACATTTCAGCTAATTCTTACAGTGAATTATTTCACTGCCTTTTAGAGTGTCAGCAAAGAGACAGAATTTTCACTATGATATGACACACTAATTACAGAAATGGTACTCCAGTGAGTACTGGCAGAAAAATAAAACGTGCCTACAAAAGACGTATTAGGTATTGTTAAATTTTGTTTTTCTCCATTTTCTATTATTATTTCTTAGGTAGTTATAAAACTAATATCTCACAGAGCTTTGAAAATGTAAAGTCTTACACTGTATAAGCGTTATTTTTATATCTTGTGTGACCAGATATATAAAAAACTTCAGAGATCAGTACTAAAACCTAGAGGAGCATCTAGCTCCAACTGGAATTTGGCATCTGCAGAACAGCAACTTCAAGAGCCTACTAAAGAAAACACAATTATATATTAAACATATAGAATATGTTATAAGAATATTATTAAGGTTGCAAAGTCTAGAATTCAAAGTTAGGAAACGCCAGAGTTAAGATTGCCTGTGCATCTTTAATTCAGCCCCTTTGTGCATATGCATTATGATACAGTCTTTAATTACATTACCGTATACTTTTATTTCCTACAACCCAGACCTCATTCAACGCAAAGGCTGGATGGTGCTCATTAAATGAGCAGCTGTTCAGTATTTTGTTTTATTGCCATCATTCAATGTTTGGCTCCACATCTTATTCACTAAACACTATTCAAACCCTTCTCTAAAGAGAGAATTATTAATCTTCTTGTGAGTTTTTTTTATGATGCACATTACTGCAGTATTTGAGTTCTAAACAAACATACACTTGTCTTCACAACACCCCAGTGAGGTGAGAGGGTACTATTATTCCTACTTTATAGGAGGGAGCTGAAACACAGTGATTAAGATCAAAACTTTCCAGTGTCCAATTTGCAGTGACAAAAGCCTGTTTTTCAAAGTACTTAGCATTTATAGCACTTTATATTTCAAAGCCCAGCTTCCACTGACTTCACTACCAGCCGTGAGTGGCTCTGGGCTCCTGTAACTCAAATTCTATGGTATTAATGAGGGCATTCAGAAAATGGGGAACAATTAGTGAGTGCCCATGGAAAGCTTGGTTTAAGTGACTTGCCCACCATGAGACAGGAACTCTAACAGATGAAAGATCAGAATCCAGTTTTCTAAGAGCATTCAACTGCCTTAACTACAAGAACATCATTTCTCTTCCTGTGATCCACTTCCTCATTCAAGATGCACCTTTTAATTTCTGCTACAAATGAGGTAGGGTCATTCTTTACTTCACAACTCTGATTCAACCCTAAGGGAGATCTATTCTGTGAACTAAATGAGAGAGGATTTTGTGGAATAATATGTGATCACATAATTAAAGAATATACCATGAGGCCTATGCACAAGGGGAAAGAATGAAGATTTCACAGGCAACCTTAATTCTGGCATTTTCTAACTTTAAGTGCTTGGCTTCGCATCCTTAATAATATTGCTTTAACAGTTGTTTGTATGCTATTTCCTAAGTTTCATAAAACCAAACTGAAAAAAACAAATTCCATCAGGTGGCATCATACTTACATGAACATGTGCCATCGGCAGGGTTGGAACCTTTAATTCTATCACAGAATAATAAAACAGAGGTGGGCGAACTACAGCCCTTGGGCTGGATGCGACCCAGCACTCCAGCTGGGCCTGGCCAGAAGCCGGTGGCTGGCTCACCATTCCTGGCCCTGACCGCTCTCACCACATGGGCCCAGTAATGCCCTGGCTGGAGCACAGCGACCACTCACCCATCTCTTCTTTCCCACCATGTGGGCACAGCGGCACCCCGTCTAGAGCATGGGAGCCCCTCCACCGTCTCAGCTTTCCCCTTCCCTCACCCCTCTCTGGCCCACCAAGACCCGGATGTGGCCTTTAGATCAAAAAGTTTGCCCATCTCTGTCATAGAAGATTAGGTTGGAAGGGATCTCAGGAAGTCATCTAGTCCAACCTCCTCCTCAAAGCAATACAACCCTAACTAAATCATCCCACCCAAGTCAAGCTAATTTTCCTAATATCCCCCTACTGCAACCTAAGACCACTGTTACTAGTTCTGTTATCCACTACCACTGAGAACAGCTTAGCTCCATCCTCCCTGGAACCTCCTTTCAGGAAGCTAAAGGCTGCTATCATATCCCCCTCATTCTTTTCTTCTGTAGCTAAACAAGTCCAGCTCCCTGTTTCTCCTCCTGAGTCATGTGCTCTAGCCTCTAATCATTTTTTGTTGCCCTCTGTTGAACTCTCTCCAATTTGCCCACATCCTTTCTGTAATGGGAAGCCCAAAGCTGGATACAGCACTTCAAATGAGCCCCCACAGTGCTGTATAGAGAGGAATACTCACTTCTCTCAATTTGCTGGCAATGCTCCTACTAATGCACCCCAATATGCCTTTAGGCTCTTGGCAATAAGGGCACATTGTTGACACATATCCAGCATCTTGGGCAATGTAAACCCCAGGTCCTTTTCTGTCAAGCTGCTGCCTAGCCAGTTGGTGTCCAGTCTGTAGCACTGCATGGAATTCTTCCACCCTAAGTGCAGGACTCTGCACTTGTCCTTGCTGAACCTCATCCAATTTTTTTTTTTTTTTGGCCCAATCCTCCACTATGTATAGGTCACTCTATGTCCTATCTCCACCCTCCAGGGTATCTACCACTCCACTCAGCTTAGTGTCATCTGTAAACTTGCTAAGGTGAAAAAGGTTCAGAAAAGGACAACGAGATGATCAAGAATATGGAACAAATTCCATATGAGGCGAGACTAAAAAGATAGGGATGGACAGTTTAGAAAAGGGAGAATTAAGAGGAGATATGATAGAAGCCTATAAAATCATGAATGCTGTGGAAAAAATTAATTGAGAAGTGACATCTACCCTTTTCCACAATACAAAAACCCAATGAAATTAATTGATAGCCGTTTTAATATGGACAAGAGGCACATTCACACAATGTACAATTAGTTTGTGGAACTCATTACAAGGGGATGTTGTGAAGGCCAAAAGTATAACTGGGTTCAAAAAAGAACTAGATAAGTTTCCAGAGGATAGATCCATCAATGGCTATTAGCCAAGACAGTCAGGGATGCAACCCTATATTTGGGGCAACCCTAAACCTCTAACTGCTAGAAGCCAGGAGCAGAAAACAGAGTATCTTTCCAGAATTGCCCTGTTCTGTACACTGTCCCTGAAGCACTAGCACCGGGCCTTGTTGGACACAGTGTAGTGGGATAGATGGACACTGGTCTGATGCAGCATGAGAGCTCTGAGGGTCTTACGTTCAATATTTTTGTGTGCATATTTTTGATCAAAATAAAACCAAAAGCATCTGTTCAATGGAGTATCTCAACCACCCCAGGTCTTTGTTCTGTCTTTTTGTCTGAAATGATAGCAATTTCCTTCAAGCTACAGCTCAGAATATGATTTTACTTTTCTCAAGCAAAACCTCTCCAACCCCAATGTGATTTCCCAGAAGAGCAGCTGTTTCTGCACTTGCTTCTACATTTATGCATGCTATATCTACCCGCATCCTCTCCTTCAACGTTTTCAAAATCCACTTCTCCTGTGGTGTTTATCATAAATATGCCAATTGACAATGGACAGGTTATGGGGTTGTCATGTGCAGCACTTTTGTATTCTCTCAAAAATATTTTACGTAGGATATGTAAATACTGTACATATCAAAATGATATCCCTCTTTCCACCTTTCAGGTACCAATTTTTTGGAGCCAAACCTGGTCTTCAAGAAAGAAGAGCACATTTAGGGCCAGACCACTGCTTGTATGTTCTATCCCATTCCTTTAAAAAAATATGTTTTTGTTTTCTTAGACTCTAATAAGTTCCTCAAGCCCATCACTTACGATATGTCTGTACATGGCCTAGCACAATGGGACTCCAAACATTGCTGAGATTTTTGGATACTACCATAATACACGTAATAATACTCAACTGGTAGTGTAGGAAACCACAGCAGTCAATATATTCTCAATAATAGCTCATATCCAACTGTACATTAAAACTGATTTCACTGAGACATTGTTCACAGTACACAGGGGTTAACTTACATGGAATAATAATAGGGGAATAATACTGTAATATGCACTCTCTGTCTTGTCTCTTCAAATTTGGGATAGAGGTTACCTCTGACTGTGTATTTATATAGTGCGTCATACAACAGGGCCACTTGGTGCTAAAGTAATAAAGAGTAAATAATAATATGCCTAATCATATTTCTACACAAAGAAAATACATGTTTTTAAATGGACATTATTCAAACAGAAGAGTTACATACTAACCTGACCACTGTTGCTTAGGTATCTCACACCAGTATTTCCTCACTGAAAGAATGTCCTTTAGTAATATGCTACTACTGTCAGCTCCATAAATAGCACAACTTGATGCATCTTTCACTACATCCATGACATAATTCAGAAGCTCCTGACATTTTAATCTGGGTGCTCCTAAGGTGAAAATAGCAAGAAGTACAAACATTGGCTTTTTAATTAAACCAAGTATTGAATAAGGAGGCCAAAGTTGGAAATAGAGAATTCATGAAGTTTGAACATTACTATATTTATCTCAAAGGTACAGTATATTTCCTCCCATTGTACTCTTCCACGACCCACATGTACCTTTTTCTTGTACCTTGCAACTTTTTTTTTGGAAATACTAGGAATGATACATATATAGCACATTCTCTATATATGACCGATCACATTGCAATTTCTGGTTTTTTGTTAGCACCCTTGTTTTTAGAGAAACCTTTTCTAATAATGAATTTACCTAATAGACTATGGTGATCTGAAAAAAGAGATAAGCCACACACTGGTTACATTCACAAGCACCACGGAACAGAGAAGTAACACGAAGGGATTCTGAGAGATTTAGAATATTAGCCTGAAATGAAAGTTGTCTTTAGCTGAAAATATGCATGGTAACACATACAGCAGTCTCAACATTTAATGTGGGAAAGAAACTTGGAGAGCAGTCATACCGAAAGAAACATAAGGATGATAGAATCATAGAATAATAGGGTTGGAAGGGACCTCACGAGGTCATCTAGTCCAACCCCCTGCTAAAAAGCAGGACCACTCCCCCTAAATCACCCCAGCCAGGGTTTTGTCTAACCAGGCCTTAAAAATTTCCAAAGATGGAGATTCTACCACCTCCCTAGATAGCCCATTCCAATGCTTCACCACCCTCCTAGTGAGAAAGTTTTTCCTAATATCCAACCTTGACCTCCCCAGCTGTAATTTGAAACCATTGCTCCTTGTTCTGTCCTCCATTACCCTCGAGAACAGCCTAGCTCCCTCCTCTTTGGAGCAACCCTTCAAGTAGTTGAAGGTTGCTATCAAATCTCCCCTCAGTCTTCTCTTCTCTAGACTAAATAAGCCTAGTTCCTTCAGTCTCTCCTCATAAGTCCTGTGACCCAGCCCCCTAATCATTTTGTTGCCCTCCACTGGACTCTTTCTAATTTGTCCACATCCTTTCTGTAGTGGGGAGCCCAAAACTGGACACAGGATTCCAGATGCGGCCTGACCAGTGTCGAATAGAGGGGAATTATCACATCCCTCGATCTGCTGGCAATACTCCTACTGATGCAGCCTAATATGCCATTGGCCTTTTTTGCAACAAGGGCAACCTGTTGGCTCATATTCATCTTCCTGTCCGCCATAACCCCCAGGTCCTTTTCTACAGCGCTGCTACTTAGCCGATCGGTCCCCAGCCTGTAGCAGTGCATGGGATTTTTCCGTCCTAAGTGCAGGACTTTGCACTTGTCTTTGCTGAACCTCATGAGGTTTCTTTCGGCCCAGTGTTCCAATTTGTCCAAGTCTCCCTGGATCCTGTCCCTGCCCTCCAGAGTATCTACCATTCCCCCCAACTTGGTGTCATCCACAAACTTACTAAGCACGCAGTCTATTCCATCATCAAGATCATTAATGAAGATGTTGAATAGAACATGATGATGCAACCAAAGTAGATGAGCTTCCAGTGTAACATGGCAGAAAAAGATAAATGGGATTTTGGGCTACAGGAAAGTGATAGTCCCCAACCACAAGGCTCTGATCAGACTGCATCTGAATACTGTGATCAGTTCTGGGCAACTTACTAAGAGAAACAAGTAAACAAATTGGAGGGACTGTAGACAGTTTTCAACAAGTATTACTACTTGGGAGGGCTTAACTGATGAGGCAAACTAAAGAGCACTACATCGTTCTGTTAAGTGATAACAAAGGGTACAGCACACCCGCCTGCAGGTATTTGAAAGATGAGGAATTGTTTAGGTATAACCAGAGGTATAACTAAAAGAAATGGGATAGAATTAATAAAACGACAATTCAGCATATCAGCAAAACCTTCCTGATTGTGAGGATATTTGGGTTATTGAATAGTTTCCCAAGGAAATTTGCAGAAACATTATCACCTGAAAATTTTGCCACAACCATGTTTTCCTCTATGCTTTGTATAAGTATGGTCCACACCAAAAGTGCTCAATAAACTATACAAAGCACTACAATTATACTGCAGGTGAAGAAAACTTCTATACCACCACAGAGAAGAACTAATACAAATTTTCCATCTAGAACTTCTAACATCAATGAAAAAAGTTCACTGGGACATGCAAGAAAAATAAACACTATTTCCCACCTGTGTCCTTGAATATTGTAAAACAGTGTCTCACACCTGGTTCTGAGTAAGAAATCAAACCTGTCAGTAAAGCAGTAAAACATCTACAATTACATCTGAATATATACATCACTAACTTTTATTAGCACATCTGATGAAGTATTTGACCAAACCACTGATCTCTTGCATCTTTTTCTGCCTGGAAGCTTGTGTTGAGGCAGATACATTTGGTTTTGCCAGTCTGATACTTTCAGTTTCTTTTAGGATGTATTTCTGGAGAAACCTTAAAAATATAAAATAGGTATTTGTCAGAATCAAATAAGCTATTCAAGCTGTTGATTAAAATAAAATGGGTAAAAATTGTTTATGAAAACTTAAAAACTGGCACAAATTTAGCAATTTTGGTTCTGAAACTAGTGTACATCTAATAGAAGTAGCTAGCAGATAGTGACAAGAACTGACTATCAAGTACATCTTGTGTCTGAATTAGTTTCCCTATTTAGATTTTAAGCTACGTGGGGTAAGAAATGTATCTCTCTAAAATGTTTATTACTGATGAGCATACAGTTAAGTCTGAATCTGTCATGGAGGTTGCGGAAGTCACAGATTCACCTCTGTGCCTTCTACAGCTGCAGCAGTTGGTGCGACTGACCTTAGGACCACCTGAGCACCTGGCTCCAGGGCCAACTACACCAGCCAGTACTGAAGTGACTCCAGGCCCAGCCGCTTGTATGGCCCCTCAGCCAGCCACAGTAGCTGCTGCTGGAATGGCCCCAGGGCCAACCTGGACAGGCACAGCAGTTGCCCTGGTCCTTGGGACAGCCCTGGAGGCGGTCGGAGAAAAGTCCCCAGGGGTGTTGGAGCAGCAGGCAGTTGGAAACAAGCTCTTATGGCACTCCAGAGCAGCAGCACCACAGGAGCAGCTAAGACTGAGTCATGGGTATTTATAGTAAAAGTCATAGACAGGTCACAGGCCACGAATTTTTGTTTATTGCATGTGACCTGTCCATAACTTTTACTAAAAACATTCATGACTAAATCTTAGCCTTACATATAGTCAATGGTTAAAAGGGAAATTATACTGATGTGCATTTGTTATTCATCTTACAACAAACCCCTATAATTATTATAGCATAGAATATTAGAAAGTATTGTTTATTGTTCATAATGAAGAAAAACTTGAATTCTTTCTAAATAAATGAGCTTTATATCAGACTCTACAGCATGTTTTTGAATGAATATTTTAAAATTGTTCCGTGAAAAAGATGCATTACTTCCATTAATTTTAACAGGGAGGGGGGATAAATCATGTAGTGTTCTGAGAACAGTCTCATATCACTTAGAGTGAATATGCAGTGTAAACAGACTGTTGGTTTGTATTTGCTGTACTGAAAGTGTTTTATGATGAAGTATTTCATAATTACATTTTCTAATCTGCAATATTTACTTGATTAGTGCACATCTTTTTTTCTAACAGATACCATTTTTACGTTAGCCAGAGCAAAAGTAACAAAAGATAATGTAAAAATCTTCATGACATATTGTAGAAATGCACATGAAGCTTAGCTTGGAAGTAGTTTAGAATTGTGTATGTGTCTGTATAGAAGCAGATTTCAGATGCTGATTTTTAATACTGAAGTGCCACTTTATGCAAGTCACAGCATATGTAGAATAGTACTCCTAGGGGAATTCTGTGCCACTGAGCACATAAAGAATTCATGTCCCCTGAAGATTTCTTTGCTTCCCAGCAGAAAAATGACTTTTTGACAAGGAAGCAAAGGGAAGCCCCTAAAGCAGTCATGTAGCCCACCCCAGTTGCAGCAGCAAAGGCATATCATTTCTGGTGCCTGCACAGAGAGGTAAATCATAATGGGGTGGGGATGCCCCAGACAGTGCAGGTCAGACTCATTCCCCCTTCCACCCAACCCTTGTGCATCCTGACCTCCCCAGACCCCCCTCCTGAGTCTCATGCCCCCACACCCAGAACTCTGCCACTGAGCTCATGCACACAAACCCCCACTCCAACAAGTCTTACCCCCTGTATCCAGAACCTCCACACCCTCCCAACTGAGCTTCACCCAACCCTCACTTGTATCAACACTTGGATCCTACTGGTCTGTGCCTGCCTGCCCACACATGGTACATGATGCAGAGGGGCAAGGCCCCAAGGTGTCCGACCCTTTCATTGTGTCAGGGATGGTGCAGCCTAATTGCTGAGTCTCTGGCCCAGTAGGAGCGAGGAGATGCAGGGTGATCTCCCACCTCTGTGTAGCCAGTGGTCTGTGCTCCCCTTGCCATGGTGGAGCCTTCCCATTTATTTATTGACAAAATTTTAAAATATTGTGTGCAGGGGTTTTTTTGGGAGGGCGGGGGCATAGAAGTTTTAATTTTTTGGTGCAGAATTCCCTCAGAAGAACAGACCTCCATATTAAATATGAGAGCCTCCATAGATCTTCCAATGTAACTCCTTTGGCCCATGAGCCATACTTCAGCTATCTTACTTCAAAGATTGATTAAAAACATAGGTTTCTGATGAGATGTCTATACTGTACACACACACGTACGTTCAAAGAAAAAAGTAACAAAGTTGGTACTTATTGTAAGATAAAAATTGAACAGGTGATTAACAATAACTACACTAGCAATTAACTTTATTTAACTAAGTTTCTGCTAACATTAAAGCATAGTGTGACAATGCCTTAGTATCCTCTGCAACTGGTAACAATTACACTGACTCACAGACTAAAAATCAGAAAGGACTATTGTGATCACCTCAGACCTCCTGCATATTGCACGCCACAGAACCTCATCCATCCCTCCTGAAATAATCTCCTACCCTCTGGCTGAATTAATGAAGTTCTCAAATCATAGTCTGAAGACTTCAAATTACAGAGAATTCACCATGTACAATAGCTTAAAGCTTGCAAGTGATCGGTGTCTCATGCTGCAAACGAAGGCTAACAAATCCCAGGGTCTCTGCCAATCTGACCCAGGGGAAAATTCTTTCCGACCACAAGCATGATGATCAGTTAGACCCTGAGCATGTAAGCAAGATCCACCAAGAAGATACCAGGGAAAGAATTATCTGTAATGACTCAGAACCCTCCCCACATATAGTGTTCTGAGCCATTTCCCTTTCTTTTTCTGACTATCTTTAAAAGTATGTAAATTAAAAATATTAATCTTATAAAACATTTCTTATTTGCAAACAGCTAAGATTCCTGAATCCAATTTGCAGATCTAAGAAGAAATACTGATGTCAACCTGATAATCTATGAAATAAAACAATGCTGTTTTGTACAGTGGAAAGACAGCAATTAGACAGAAATGATACCTAAATACAGCATCCCAGTTCAGTTGTTTTCCTTGTTTAGAGTCAGAATTCCGATCCAATTGGTTAACTGTTTCAGAATCACGGATGAGTCGTTTAAATTTTTCAACTTCTTTCTGAAAAATGTATTTCAGGAAAAAAGTTATTATGCATTCATGCCACTGTTTTACACATAGAAAAAGGATGTTAATTACCCTTCGCTCTGTAATTTTGTCACTTTCAAGTTGACGGCAGCAAACAAGCAGTTCATGTAGAACAAGACTCATGATTCAGCTTAGCAGCAAATAAATAATTTGCATCTGTAAATGGAAGCATAGACAATCAGTATTCTAATTATGAAATAAACTAACTGCCTTACTACAGTACCTAGAATCTCCTCAAAAGATGGGAAATGCAATGCAAAATGGGATTCTAGCTTCAAACAAAAATCAAATATTTTCTCAGCAATACTCCCCTTATGACTGTGTTATTCCATAACTATCCACCAGAGAGTTTCTTGCACCCTCTTCTCAAGCATGTGAATTATCACTATTCAGAGACAGAATACTGGACTATGTGGACCACTGGCCTAATCCACTATGGCAGTTACTATTAATAAATCTGTTAGTCTTTAAAAGTGCCACAAGACTCTCTTGTATTTCCTAATACTTACTGTAAAATATAAAGAAAGTACAATATATCTGCCATAACATTGCAGTAATAAAACTTTGAAAAACCATTATAAATTTTCATATGTAAACTAATTTCTTGTTACTAATATCCATATCCCCTCAAATTATTGAAACTGAAACAACTGTGAAAATCCAAGTTATTTTTCACTATTTATGCTTGTTTTGTTTAATTTTTATATTCTCCTGAATTTCAGAAAGGAAAATAAACTTTGTCTTTAATCAATTCCCTTTTATTTATTGTCAATTTTTGTTTGAAGTTCTTAATGAAGCAATATTTAGATTACAAATACTGCAGGGAATGTTTGAAGACAATTCTTATTATGGGAATTTAAAAAAAAACAGCTATGAACACATTTCTATTAGTCTGAGGTTGAAAAAACCCTGATTTGGAATGTCTTGACATTTAAATACTTTTGCTCAGATTTAGCATTATGTTAAACTCATTATTACATTTAATATGTGATAAACAGAAATTAGGAATTATTAGAAAAACTAGCACACTGCTTAATAATAGCTGGAACAGAAAGAATTTGTTCAAATAATGCAAGACCTAACAAATTTACCCTTTGAGCTGCTCCATGTTTACTAGCTGTAAACTACTTAAAATATAACAGACAAATCTAAAAGAATTTGTAGCAACTGTATAACCAGATGATGCCTAGTTTCAGACTAATCAGCAATACTTTTATCACACTTACATCAGAAAGACTTGAAACACAAAATGAATTAGAACAGAAATGTATGCAGCCTAAATCAGAATCCTAAAATTCAACCCTTGACTGACATTTACCTGTAACTTGAGGCTACAAATAAAGTTGCCAGTGAACTTGAGCAATAAGCTATTTCTATGCGTCTATCAAAGAGACTAGCAAAACAAGGAATGCAAAGGCTATGTTCATTTATAGCATTTGGCCAATAGACAATGTGTTCTTTCGTAAGTCAGAGTGCCACATGTGCCAGAAGAATGCAAAACTAATTTCTTCAAAATTAGCAGTCTCACAATAAGACAGACATATATATAATAGAGTATATAATATATACACTCCGCTTTAGAAAACACTCTAAACAAATCAGTTTCTTTGTCCTACAAGCCAAGTAAGAGAGCCAGAAACTTTTTTTTTTTTTTCATTTTAAATACTTAGGCAACAATGATGGAAGCCTGGTGAATACACAATGCATCAAATCTGCTCTTTGTTTTGTATTCAAGGTGCATTCTGATAACGATTACAAGTGTTTAGTGCTTTTTATTTGCTAACCTCCTCGTGTCCACACTAGCCCAAAAACAGCAGAGTGAGCTCAATTCTGTTGTGGTTCTGAGCATCAAATTCCAAGTGGAGGAGCAAATTCTGTCCTCTGTTTTAGTTGTTACCTCAATGAAGGGAAGGATTTGCATCAGTGTAACTGAGAGTCTAGTTTGGCCTACTGCATTTTATTAGAGACCATTATGAGAGGGAAAGAACCCAGTTTAACTCTCAGATTCCAGCGTGACTCTCAGGTTCAGTGCTTAGGAAAACACATTTTATTGTGAACTGCACATAAATGACAAGGATGTTCCCAAGGGACAAACATGGGTCTCCATGGTGCTGTTTCAAGTGCACGCTGCACTGCATGCCAGAGCTGAAAGGGGAGGGAAAACACTATCTAAACCCATAAAACTTAGGCTGACACCACCAGCTAAGCTGAAGAGTGTATGAAATGGCCAGAAAGGCCAGTACCAAAGGGAAGGCATGAGGATGTGAGGCAGCTGGGGTTGGGGGAACTCCCAAGTCCAGTGGGAACACAAGGATGAGGCAAGTGGGGTGTAGGCCCATATCCAGGAGTGGGAAGGAGGATAAAGAGATAGATGCGAGGGGGGTGGATGAGCTTGGGGTGGGGATTCCCAGGTCGGAGGAGACAAGCAAATAGGTGTGTGATGGCCAGGGATGGAGTCCCCTAGGCCCGAAGGGAAGGAGGCAAGGGAGATAGGTGTAAGGTGACCAGGGATAGGAGTCCCCCAGGTCTGGTGGTGCAAGGAGATAGGTATGAGAGGGGCAGGGATCCCCAAGAGGGGATTAGGAGGATAGGTGTGAGGGGCAGAGAGAGAG
>ML685902.1:3477857-3488785 GCA_007922175.1 Pelusios castaneus
AATAACAAATCACAGCTTCAAAGAGAGACTGCAGAACTCGAATTTATATGCAAATTTGACTCAGTTGTCTTGGGGTTAAACAGGGACTATGGATTTTTCTCGCATTACAACAAGTGATTTGACCTCCCCCTCCTCTATGTGCTGTTCCCCAGTGTTTTGAATCCTAACACCTATTTTGATTTGCTGTTACAGCCTGACCTGATGCTATGTCATACACTCCCCTGCATTTAATTTCCTCCCACTCTGTAACTTTCCTATCTTCAAAGCGTCTGACGAAGTGGGATTTTCTCCCACGAAAGCTCATGCGATAAATAAATCTGTTAGTCTTTAAAAGTGCCACAAGACTCTGTTGTCTTTCTACAATAGACTAACACGGCTACCCCTTTGGAATTTGACAGATGACTCAGAATACCAATTTAGACTGGCAAATTATTTCATTGAGCATCTAGTGTCTCCATGCTTTTGTCTAGGGATTTGAAATTCTGCAAGGAGTTGTCTTGCTGTCAATAACATGCTCTTTGCTATCCTTGTGAAAGTTGTTATAAGCTGTTATAGGTCTCTGAAAAAATTTGGCTCACTCGTGCTTAGCAGATACTTGTTAGAGTTTGGCAGCTAGATTCCCTGAAGAGTCCATCTTCACTGAGGCTATGTACACATGACAAACTTGTCCCACAATAAGCTGTTGCGGGACAAGGAAAGCGCTATAAATATAGCGCTTTTGTATGTACATACGTGCTCCTTGCAGGGAAAATGCTCATGCGTACGCTCCAAGCTTTATCGCGTGGTAAGGAGATCATGTCTACATGGCTTGAGTGTGCTCCATCCCCTCCCAGCTCCTTTGTTTTGATCCGTGGCATATGCATCATTCCTGCTGAGTTCATATCGCTGACTGGTTAGTGCAGGGGTCTGCAACCTGTGGCTGTGGAGCCACATGCGGCTCTTTGGCTGCCCTCTTGTGGCTCTGGGCTCCCCCAACCCCCGGGGTACCCTGCAGGAGGCCCATGCCTGGCTCTGGGCTTCCCCCAGCCACCAGGGACCCCACGGGCAGCCCATGCCAAGCTCCAGGCTTCCCCCCCTGCATAAGGGGACCCTGCAGCAGAAATCCTGGCTCACCTCCCTGCACCTCCCACCAGAAGGCTACACCCATTGTGGCTCTCAAAACACTTTGTTATTGAAGGAATTTTCAAAAATGGCTCTTCTTATCTTTTGGGTTGCAGACCTCTGGGTTAGTGTAACTGCTCCTGCTTCTGTGCCAGTCTGCTGAGGACATGAGTTGTTACAATCCACACTTGGAGAACCTTGGCTTTTTAGTTCAAACTGTAGCAACTCATGCTTTAGCTCAGGAGACCTCCAGTTCACTCCCAGCTATGCTGGACAAGATGGCAGTCATTACTTGTGCTCCAACCCTAAGCTGCAGAAACTGAGGACTTTTAACTGCAATTTTTCCTGTTCTTCAGGGAGTTGCTATGTTGCCTTGAACCAGAACCAAAAGCAGGAAGAGTCTCTATTGTGTTTTAAATTACCCCACTCCTACTCTGGCGCTTTGGATTTTTTGAAGATAAATTCATTAATGTTTGTAAAGAACTAAATTAGTAAATTGAAATCACCATAGAAAAGCCCATAAGGATTTAAATAGTCTTGTATCAGTGGAGGGTTCAGTGGTGTACAGTAAATAAGGGCTGGGGCCACACACTGAACCAAGAGGATAAACAAAATATTGGATAGCTGCTCATTAAAACAATCAAGGAGTCCTGTGCTCTTTAAGTGAGCACTGTTCATCCACTGTGCTGAATGAGCAGATGTCATGTAGAAAAAATAGTATATGATGTAATTAAAGATTTTATCATAATGTCTAAATGCAAAGAAGCATGGGCAACTTAATCCTGATATTTAATAAGTTTTGATTGTTTAATTTTGCGACTTTCATGTTCTTTGAATATAGTTCTGTCTGTGTATTAGTGCAAGTGTACAGTCATCCTGTGCAAGTGTGAATATGTCTATATTTTCCAAAGGGGTAGCTGTGTTAGTCTAGGTCAGCCAAACAAACAAGGAAGTCCTATGGCACTTATAAAGACTAACAGATTTATTTATTGCATGATCTTTCGTGGGAAAAGTGGGATTTTCTTCCACGAAAGCTCAAGCATTAAATAAATTTGTTAGTCCTTTAAAAGTGCCACAGGACTCCCTGTTTGCATGTCTATATTGTATTTTAAAATCTGTGACAGTGAGGCTCAGAGCCCAGGTCTACAGACTTAGGCTCAAGCTACAGTTAAGCTCTGAATCCCACCCGTTCCTGGGATTCAGAGTCCAAGCTCTGCGCTCAAATAGCTACACAGTTTTTATTTAGTGTCATGACACAAGCCCGAACCCATAGACTGTCCAGGGCTCTAAAACTCCAATTTTTACATTTTAAAATGCAGGTTTTCTTGTCTATAGAGTGCTTGCACATCTCTACTTCTGTATAAACAGTAATAATTCCTTAGGTGGTACTGATAATTGGTTTTAGACTGAAAGTAGCTTAATTTGGATTTTATATGTAGTGAAGTGCCAGCAATATTATTTAACATCTTTCTTTTTGATAATTAGAAAAATGTCTGAAAAGGGGCTATTCTTTCAAAAATGTAACTTGTTTCTTTAGTGTTTGTCAATTCAATCCATAGATAATTACTATATGAATCTTCTTAATTATGACGTATAATTTTATCAGAACTTTGACATCTACCAAGTGTAGCAGGGAGAAGCAATTAACAAAACTACAAAACTGCCTTATCTGTTGCAGGATATTTACAACAGGAAAAGCTTTTAGCTACCTGCCGTGAATTTATATTGGAAAGTTCAGATTTAAAGGAATATGCAGAGCACTATACAGAGGAAGGTTTTATTCCAGCCTGTTTACTGGTGAGTTCATATTTGCAGCACATGAGATGAAGTTATATTGTGGTATAGTCTGAAAATCTCTCCTAAATAATTAAAGTCCATGCAGACTTTTCCACTTGTAGAATGTGAGTAAACGACATAGCACCTACCACTCAGATGTTATTCAAAATGTTTGAATAGTTTGAAAGTCACCTCTCTTTTTGTTGACATCACATAAAGCGTATGTGAACAGCTATCTCTGTCCCACATTACTAATAATACTGAAGGGTAAACATCTAAAAACTTCACAAATCTAAAAATAAATGTGCAGATGGTATTGAGAATATGCAATTCAGTCTATTTTGTAGCTGTGAGCAGGGAGTTACTTTTGGTAAAGTGTTGCAAGAAGCTATATTGATTACAGGACTGCTACAGTTATTTAGAGTAAGAGTACCGTGTTATGTGTAAGATAACCTTGGTATTGTGTAGATGTAATATTTAAACAAAGTCTATAGATATTAACTTGAGTTAAACAAATCAGTTTCACTTAAAGATCTCAAATTTGTACCTGCTTACCGGAACAACTAAAAATTGGGTGTATGCATTGATTCTTTCCCAGTTTGACAACTCTAACAGTTTCATCACTTACTATCTTTATTGCAACTGAAGTGCAATTTGTCTAAAATTTTGTGACTTATAATTTGTTTATTAACTATGCCTATATATACACACACACTTTTGGCAGTAACTCTCCTGAACTGTCTGTTCTCTTGGAAAGGTGTTGTGCCGCCTTAGGCTGATGTCCTTTCACTTG
The DNA here is from genome assembly GCA_007922175.1 of Pelusios castaneus. Classification (NCBI taxonomy): domain Eukaryota; kingdom Metazoa; phylum Chordata; order Testudines; family Pelomedusidae; genus Pelusios; species Pelusios castaneus. Next base: position 3,481,528 of record ML685902.1, read on the forward strand.
CTTGTCATTGCATCTATTCCCTAACAAGTAAAATTGACGCAGCCTAACTTTCTCTTGCCCCTAAATCTATCTCATAATAACAAGTGCAAATGAAAGCAAGTTAACGTATGATTGGCTGATATAGTCTGTATGGCGAGACTCCAGAAGGATGTATACTTTGAAATTTCTGTTATTGTTGAGGACTGCATTTTGTGACATGATTGCAATCTTGGCATCCTTGAGAGACCAGCAGAAGTAAGGTAAACTACAGCTATTTGCGTTCAGGTTTACATCGTGTAGTAGATCCTAAAGAATTACAGCAACTCAGTCTTTTTCACAGTTGGAGTAATGTGATAGACAAGGTAAAATGTAGGCTGCTGCCAAACATTCTTCAATCTTAACATTGATCTTTTTTCTTCCTTTCAGTCTTTGTTTGGAAAAAATTTGACAACCATTCTTAACGAGTATGTAGCCATGAAAACAAAAGGTAAGGATTGAGGATCAAACATCTGCTGTACAGCACTTCGTTTCATTTGTCTATTTAGCTTTTAAATGCTTTGGGATAGAGATGCTATCTCTCTGTATCTACAATCTCCTCCCAGGCTGGGACCTTTCTGTTATAGCTTGTAATTGTGTGCATGCTTTCTCACTAAAAATTTGAACAGAACTTTCAATATAGCAATGGACAGAAGTGTACTTTAGACATACAGTAAAGGACTCATGACCAATGTTCCCTCTAAGCTGATGATGCAGCTGAGCGGCAATTTGTGAGGCGCCACATGGGCAACAGTTTTCCCTCCTGTCCCTGCCTTTGAATTTAGTGGGAGGATTTTTTGGTTTTTTTTTATATTACTGTCATTACTATAACTTTGAGAAAAGTTGGATGGTGTTGGAATATGATGATGAAATTGTTAGATGGTGCTGCTTTGCTACCCAGTATTATCCATATAACTATAAACATGCACACACATACCGGTAATTAAATTATTTTTAGATAAATCAATTCATAAGATAAAAAAGGCAAAACAACCACAAGAAAATAATTTTGGAATACAGCAATTAGTGGCTGAAGATATTTCTTAATAACCCTTGAAAATATTTTCTGGAATAAACACACACTCTTAGAGATGACAAATATAAATATTTGTGTCAAACTGAGCAATCACTTATAGCTTTTACAGCCCTGCAGCTCATCTTCTAACTGAGGAGAAGGGAGAAGGAGGGACGCGGGGATCGTCGGGCTGGGGAGAAGGAGGGACGCGGGGATCGTCGGGCTGGGGAGAAGGAGGGACGCGGGGATTGTCGGACTGCACGGGTCTCTGTGTTAGGTGTTGGGGTATGCAATGGCTGCTGCGCTCCCACATAGCTTAGAGGAAACATTGTGCATAACTTTACAGTTGTAAGTAGAGAAGCGACCAGAGGAGACTGGGGGTGTGTGTGTGGGTGTGTGTGAGAGAAACACGATTTCCCCTGGTTTGATTTTTTTAAAACATTCAAAATGACTAATTAAAGTTAATGAGGATAGGAGAGAGAAAAGTGCAACTGTTTTAAAAAAACAAACAAAAATAAAAAAGGCAGGTAATAATTTTCCATCTAGTTTTGTTCACCGCTAATGGCTGTGCAGATCACGAATCTTCTGTTTCTTTGTTCTGATGGTGCTTTGTGGGATTTGGAAGGAGTGATTAGCATCCTTTCCTCCGGGAGAGTCAGTGTAGCCTATGGTGTAGATGGTTTCATGTGTCTCATGACTAATTAGTTCGATCCCAGATTTGCATAATCTTTGGCAGTTATTGCAAATAGATACGTCCTGGTTGGGAGCTGTGCACTTCCTACAGGCTCTTTTCTCTTCAAGCTGTGGGAGCCAGCTCCTATCATGGACTCTGATGCCCTGATGGAAACAATGGCACCACTTGTTACAATCACTTGCCAGGATTTCCCAATGATCAGGATCCATTCCAAATTCCTCCATATCTCACCTGCATGTATCTTAATAGCAAAGTCTGAGGTGTTCTGTTGTTGCCTCTGGTAGTTCCCCATATAGCATGTCCTTCAGTATGTATCCATCTTCCAACTTGCTCAGATGGCCCAGCCAGCACAATCGTCTTTGCTTGAGCAGGGCTGTTGCACTTGGTACATTTACCCTTTGAAGAACCTCTGCATTGACACCAATGCATCGCAACATATTTGTCATATTGTAGAACAACTCATGTCTGCTACTGCTCGTCTTCATCACAGCATCTTTTACATGCATGGGAAGACATAAGAGATTTTCTGCCTATCCTACCTTCTGGAATTCTTGTCAAGATAAAACAAGAAGCTTGTAATATTAGCTGTGCAATAAACCAAAAGTTGTGCTGCAAGTGAAAATATGAAACAAAGCTTTCTTTCAACAAGAAAGGACAGATTCCAAGGACTCGGCGCAAAAACAATACGGCAGGAAATAGAGAAGACACTTATTACGGTGTTGACAGGTTAATGCATAATAAACAATTCCAGCTGGTAACTTTATATTGCCATTTGATGTTGAGTATATGGTGTAAGCAGTGATCAGAGTGGTCAATATCACAATCAGCACTGTGAAATGTGTGACTGTACTACACTGAGGTTAGGTCTTTGCTGCTGACAGCGATTGGTGCCAGTGGACTGATTGTGCATGATGCTTAGTGGTGGTCTTTTCCTGAAAAATATGAATTGGTGATACGTTTGGTTTTGCAAAACAAACCAGGAGTCCTGTGGCACCTTTAAAGACTAACAATTTATTTATTGCATGTTCATCAGATGAAGTGGGATTTTCTCCCACGAAAGCTCATGCAATAAATACATTTGTTAGTCTTTAAAAGTGTCACAGGACTCCTTGTTTGTTTTGCTGAACTAAACTAACATGGCTCCCCCTTTGGAACTTGCCAACATTTGGTTTTGGGCGCCGAAATCACTGGTCATTTTCATTCATCATGCCAATGCCAAAATGTCCTTGGTGATCTGGGGATGAGTTCTTATATTCACTGACTCTTGCACTGAAGTCACCGAGGAGAAAAACTTGCTCAGTTGATGATTTGATACAAAGAGTCCTCCTCTGGGCTAATGTTTGAGTGTTAGAGCATAAGCACTAATGATGTTCTAAAAGCCAATAATTGGCTGAAATGTAAGTTAGATAAATGCGCTCTGACTTCCCAATAAGTTTTTCTAGGTGCTTTATCCACTTATTTGTCACAATGATTCCAACATCATGCAGATGATTTTCTTTGCTGCTTTCACCCTGCCAAAAGAAGGTATAATTGGCTTCATGGACAGAAGCAGCATCCACAAGTCTTCCCTGAAGTGCTGCAATGTCAATGATGAGTTGCTCATGGTCAATCAAAGCTGACTTCTGTATGCGGCTTATGCATTGTAGATCATCATTATCTATCAGTCCCAGGCACATGGTCCTAACATTTTTGCTTCCAAGCCGGAAAGTTAATTCTTTTTCTTTTCGGTTGACACCTTCCATTTTGTCAATGCTGCCAAAAAGGGTGAAGCGTCCTCTCCATGTAATATGGGTTCAATAACCTGGACAATTCATATGGAAGTGCTTCTTTGGTCATGGGTCAGTTTCCCTTTTTGGCTTCACTAGTTTAGACTAAAGAAAGGACAGAAGTCAATACATTTGGAACCAGCAACGCTGCAGGAGTTGCCAGTCCAGAGGAGGCCTTCCATCTGCTTGCCTTTGGGGCTTCACTCCTAGATTATCAGCCATAGCTGAACGGCCTGAGCTGTTTTCCAGCATGTTTTCCTCCACTCTCTTTGGGTAGTGCACTGTAGTTAAGTGTCTGACTGTAGATCTCTTTGGAAAGAACTGCCATGTCTTGAATATTTTTTTAATTTTTCCTTTCCTAGTGGTGTTTAATAAAAATGGTAGCTATAAGGCACAAATTCCATTGCAGAAAATAACCTATTAACTTGGTATCTTGAAAAATGTTATAAAGAGGTCTGTCAAAATCTGAGGACAGTGACGTGAGCTACAATCCCCTGACTTTAAACTCAGCTAATAAAGTCAATGTGAAGAAGGTGCTAACCCTAACCCTAATTCCTTCCTTCTCTCGATTTATTTCTTAAGATTGTGTGCTCCTCAGATTTCAAGCATATTAACTTCCCTCAGTGATGTCTCAAAATGAGCAATGATTCCTGTAACAGGCTATAAATATTGGGTACATATTTCAAAAGTATCTGAGCAACTTAAGGGCATAAGCCCAATTTTCAGAAGTGACTTAGGCACCTGAGCCTAAACCTTGTACACTTGTAGGGCCTAAATCACTTGACAATTGAGCTCCTAAATTGCTTAAGTATTTCTGAAAATTTTACTTTGTGTTATCTCTTGCCTATATTTCACTAGTTTTCTGACACATCTCTCAAGCTACTTATTTTAGCTCTCTAAAGAATGTTTTTTCTGTTCTTTTTTAAAGAAACCACAAATGAAGTTCCAGCAATGTTGTCATCTTTGTGGAAGAAGTTAGACTATACACTTTCTCAGATCAGGTAATATAGAGTGTTGAAATCAAGAATAGAGGATTTTCCTTTAAAGTGAAACTGTCTACAGACCAGCCTTCCTTTACTTCATCTTCACATTTTATGAACATACAGTCTACATACATTCACTAAAAGTAATGAGAATATTTTTTGTTTCTGTGATGTGGTTGGGAAAACTCTGCGATTGACATTAAGTGGTTAAGTGGGAATCTCAAAACTGTTCAAACTCTGGTGAATGCCAGCCAGGGAAACCAGTAAGGGAGGTGGTAGTGTGGTTTTCCTGGCCAATGTAGATATAGTCTTAATGTCAAATAACACAGTACTGTAGGAGTCATGGTCACTGAATCCAAAATTCAATCTAATTTGACAGTAGATCCCACTTAAAAAACTTTATCTACATTAATCATTTTAACAAATCCATGTTGTATCCAGAAACATTGCCAAATCAATTTGTGACTAGTGCATAAACTAGTAAATGCATAACTATAGATTCTTCTTATATTTAGGGTATCTCTAGTATGTTCTGTATTTATTTTGACTGCTTTATCTTATTTTGTAGGAGCATGCAGAATTCTGCAGGATTTTATGCTAATCAAAGAAGTAGGTATCTAACTGAATCATGTGGATGTAATAAATGTGGTTTAAGTTCAGAAATTATTTTGATTGAGGCTTACCTCCAGTCAAAATAATATCAATCTTGTGGTTTTGTTAATCTGTACTCGCTCCTAAAGCTAGATTTCAATTTTCTACTCCTTTAAGCTACTGAGTTAATTGACAGTTCAGAAGGGAACTGAAAACCCGACCAAGCCAATTGCAGCCTATTCTCACTAGGAAATGGAGAAACAATATTAAAAGATAGGTGTATAGAGTTATTCCTGTCTTTGGAAGATCTGCCAAATTGCCTTCTGAAAAGAAATTATTTTATTTTCACAATCGCTGAATCGCTGTCTGGAATAAACTCCATGCTTGCAAGTCCTTACTCTGTAATGTTTGTGAGAGAACAAAATATTAAATAGAGGTATTGTTTGCTCTTGAATCTCACAATTCCACTGGCTCTATCAGTCATAATTATGATGTTCATTGTTCTGGGAATCTCCTACAGCTTAAGTTTGTCAGGATTGTTTTACATACAGTGTATGTACCGTTTTCACTATTTCAGTCAGAGGTATGGGGTGTTTACCGATACAGTAAAATTGGTATAGTCCCTAACGTGGATGCCACAGTAAAAATACCCATAAACTTACAGGAATAAACTACTGTGCCCACACTAGTTAGCTTCACTGCTTTAACTGTACTGGTTTCTAACTAGCCTGGTTAAAACCATACAAAAACTGTGTGTCGACAAGCTCTTGCAGACGGTATCATACTATTAGGCCCTATTTCTTGTCTCCCTGGTCCATTCATGTGCTAAAAGAGCAATTGGTCCTATTGGGACTCCCATAATTACATCTTGAAGTACTGGTAACTACTGTTTGAAAAACAAACGGCTTCTTGAGATCCATTATTGGATGCTTTCATTGTAAGCCTTAACTTTCCTCAGCACGAACAAGAAGCGGAATTGCAGAAATGAAAAGGCAGAGAATGCTTCAGTCAGCTCCTCCAACCTCAGGATTGTTGTCGATAGCCCAGCAGTCAGGACAACTTAATTCTTCTTATATGGGAACTACCCAAATTATTCACAGACCAACAGTAAATCAAAATGCGTCACAGACAAGACTGAATACTTCATTTGCACACCAGTCTCAAACACAGGAAAATAATATCAGCAGTAAGTTAAATTTGTTACTGATATTTATTCAATTTATGCATATAGATAGAATTGTTTTATAATGTGCAATAGTCTTCTTACACAAACGATAGCTTGCTTTGAGAAATTCTGGCTTTGTACCTTCTTAAGGGTGTCCAGACTAATTCAAATTCCAAAGGGGTAATTCAGACATGAAGAATAAGCGGATTGCTTAATGGAGGAAGAGATTTTTATAATTATAATTTTACATATTGGCTATAACTCTGTGTGTTGGTGGCTCACATGAACATAAAATAGTTTGTGTTCATATCCTTCCACGTGTACCTAACATCCCCAGAAAAGAATCTTAACAAACCTGGATTGTATCTGGATGATTTTGTCAAAATTTTGTAAATAGAATGCTGTGTTTTGTACAGTTATGCCAAATTACATGTAATCTATTTGTATGAGTGGTGGGGATTGGAAACTAGGTACTGATAGTATATGAATATGGAATCTTAGATTCCTTTAGCACCTTAAGAAGCTTCATTAGAAAAGATGTTGGTATCACCCATCTTCTTCTTTTAAAGCAGGAGATTCTATACATATTCTAGTTCCTGGAGCTCAAGAACGAAAATTTCATTCAAGTTTGCTATCTCCAGGAAGACGAAAAAGGTGAATTTTTCTTTTATAATAAATTGTTTATAATTTGTGCAACATGTTTGTCTTGAATATGAGGTTCTTGAGGAACATAAGCATTCCAATACTGAATTCAATCCAAGGCCCATCTAATCCTGTATCCTGTCTCTGGACAGTAGCCAGTACCAGATGCTTCAAACGAAGGCATAAGAACCTAGTAATAGATAGATATGGGGAAATCTGTCCCCTCTCTCATAAGTAGGACATCTCCTGATCTCTAGTAGTTAGAGAGATAAGCTTAAACCTTAAAAAAATGAGGTTTAATATCCCTTTCAAAATTATTTGCATTATGTAACTGGATAGCATATATATATATGTATATATATATATATATATGTATATATATATATA
>ML685902.1:3488795-3540329 GCA_007922175.1 Pelusios castaneus
TATATATGTATATATATATATGTATATATGTATATATATATATGTATATATATGTATGTCCTATCCATTTTTTAATCAAGAGAAGTTTGGGGACTCGGCTTACTGTGTAAATGAATTCCATGGTCCTGTTAAACATGTAAAAGTTTTTTCTTTTATTGGTTTTGTATTCTCGCCTTTTAATTTTATTGGAATGGTCTCTTGTTTTTGTGTTGTTATACAGTGGAGACAAGTTCTCAGTATGCCTTCCCTGGCCTATACTTTACATATTTTCATCATGTCTCTTTTCTAAGGTAAACAATCCCAATCTTCTCAAACTCTCTATGTATGAGAGGTTTTCAGGTTCTTGCTCATCCTTGTCAGTCTTCTCTGAACCCACTCTTAATTCTGAAATACACTTTTAGACATGGGGGCCTATTCTACCTCTGGGGCTAAATCAGCGGGAGATATGCAATCTGTGTGCTGCAGAATGCATATCTCCCGTCAACTTACTCTCACTCTACCTCATTGCCTTCACTCTGCTGCGTCAACTGACAATGCTCATCCATCAACACAGTGTTACTCCACTTGGAGGGTTGGAGTTACTGCATCAATGCAAGAGCCCTTCTGGGATCAATTGAGCGGGTCTGTACTGGTCGCTCAGTTGATCCTGCTGTGTTGACCTGTGGGGATTGACCCAGCATTTTGAGTGTAGACCTACCTGGCTGGGAAAATCAGTGCTACACACAGTGTTCCCAAATGAGGCTGCACCATTGATTTAAATACAGGTGTTAGAATGTTCTATCTATTATTCTGGATCAAATTCCTTATGTAATCTAACATCTTATTTTGGCCAGGATAGTTCATTGAGCAGAGGTCTACATTGAGCTGTCAACAGTGATGCCCAAGTTCCCTTCTTAAGTTGATACAGTTAATTTAGAACCCTTTAAAGTGTATAAGCAATTTAATATTTTCCTCTCCAATGTGTATTACCTTTCATTTATGGACATTAATGTTAATTTGCCATCATGTTGCCCATTCACCTCATTTGTGTGTATACTTGGTAACTAATGTGTCATCCTAGCCTTGATTAAGTATTGAGGATGTCTTGTTTAACATAAGACAGATAATTGATTACATAGCAATAATATGATTAGAATTGTTCTGTTTGGATTTTTCAGTGCAAATATGCAATTCAGTTTTTATTGGTTAAAATTTTCTGATTGCGAGGTGGGAAAAGGAATGATTTATTTATAGCATGAGTCAGTGGACAGAACCTTTTCTCATCATTGACAAGTTCCAAAGAGGTAGCCGTGTTTAGTCTAGTTCAGCAAAACAAGCAAGGAGCCCTGTGGCACTTTTCAGAACTAACACATGTATTTTTCGTATGAGTGCCACAGGACTCCTTGCTTGTTTTCCTATTGTTGTTTGCAATGAATGCATTTTTGCAAAATATGGCATAAACTTCCAAAAATATTTCAGTGAATCTCAGAAAAGGAAAAGTATTGCATCACCTGGGCCTCACTCAGCAAGTAGGAGTTTTCAGGATGCCACTGTGAAGGGAGTGGAAGAAGAAAGTGAGCCGCTCCAAGAACTTATAGATGGCAATTTCCCTGTAAGTATAAAAACAGAACACCACAATTTCTTTTTAAGGACTTCTGTTGGTAAGGACAGAGTAAAAAGGAGTGCTCTATGTCATTTGTTTTCAACCAGTGTGCTGTGTGAGAACTGTCCAAGGGTGCAGTGAAATTTTATACAAAGGTAATGAAAATATATGTAAAACAAACATTGTTTCATCTTAAACAATATTCTATCCAACCAAAATTACAACTCATCAAACTCATGAAAATTAATCATCAAATTAAAAGAGAGGTATCGGTGTTTCAATTCTAAAACATGGAACTAAATACAGGTGGCCAAAGGGCAAAATTAAGATGACGTGTATTTTTTTCCAATGGATTTGAAACATTAATGCATTTGATCCTTCTTTAGCTTGTTGAATGCAATGTGTCGCAAACCTCTTTTGTAAGACCATAACCATAGTAAATGTGACATTTATGAGCAATCAGTTCAGCTGAAAAAAGTGGGTGTGCCATGAAATTGTTTCATTTCATTGAAGTGTGCTGTGTTCCTGAAAAGGCTGGGAACCGCTGCTCTGTCGCTGTTCTTCTGTAGCAGAGCCACTGTTCATTTGAAGATTCTCTGTCCATGCCATAATCACTAGGTAGTTAAGTGCACAATAACCCAGTTCAAACAACTTTAGTCATCTATGATTTAAATATCATCAATCTTACATCTAAGGTCTAAAGCACTGAATCTCCTACCACATTTTCACAAGAGTTATGATAAGCATCACATTAAATGACTGATTAATCCTCCCTGTTTTGACTGGTTTTCTTAAAGGTAAATACCTTCCATAAAGGATCGAGTTTGATACAAGGTTAAAAATAGGAACAGGAATCAAAATTTGATTCTGACCCCAAACATCTTTCTCTGAAAGTAATTATTGCAGGAGTCACAACTATCATTAAACTTGCATAGATTTCCACTCTGGGGCTAAGTTTTCAATCATTCATACTTTTTGGATCCTCTGAGCTTTCAGGCTGACATTTTTCAGTCATGATGCCCAAAGTACAAATTTGTAGTTGTTATTTTTGAAAGCTTAATCAAAAATGGTTCAGGCATCTGAATATGAAATAAGTGTGTGTGTTGGGGGGAATCCTGTTCCATGCAGCACAGGAAGGCTCTTTCCTACACACTTCCGGAGGTTCCTAAAGTGTGTTAGAGCAGGAGTGCCTTGGACCTTATTAATTTTAGTAGGGCCGTAGTCAAGGGTTCTTAGAGAGAGCTTGTCACAGCTTCTATGCTTTGCATTCTGCAGCTGATATTGTTGCACGTGTGTATGCAAATCAGGCTTTCTTAGCTGCAAGTTTACTGACAGAAACCCTCTGCAAAATGTAACGTGTTGCAGCATTCGATTTGCACAGGTCATTATAACTTGGTCAAAGTAAAACCAGATTTCTCTGGGACACCTAGTGCTAAATTTCAGAATTATTCTCCAGTCATTTTGGGTAAAGAATGATTCAGTAAACAAAAGTTTTAGGAAATTTTCTTTTATTTTTAGATGTGTATTCTGATGGTATCAAGAAAAATAGTTTGACTTAACATGCATTATTGCTACTTTTTTCGCAAGCCAGCCATGCTTTGAGGTCCCAAGGGTGAAGCTATTTACATTCCTTCTTCCCCAGCCCCAGTTTTTTAAAAATGAAACAAGGAAACCTCGGTGATTTCTTACAAAAAAACCTATGGCGTTGGTGTAAGGTTACATGGTGAGATACTGAAACTCGGAGAGTAATGCAGTTAAGATTGTATGCAAAATCTTCGCTCTTCCCTTTGATCATATACACTACAGTAATGCTTAATTAAATAGTGGGAGAAAGAAGTACTGGGGCTTCTGTTGGTATTTTCAGTGCTTTTCTTAAAGAGGGCAGGTGAAGGAAGTGATTTTAGCTGCTGTTCAAGAAATCTCAACATTGATAGTCAATTACCAGTCTGTTTTAAATCTTCCCTTTTAGGGCCAGATGAGATGATGCTTAAGGATGCCCCACCCAACCCCAGGCAGTCCTTTGTCAATAAGTGTTTAATCAGTTAGGCATAGATATGTGGTAAAGATACTGCACTTGTTATGTAGGCTTAAGTCTGGGTGTCTCTGTGGGAAGCATGCGATGTTAAATGGCCAAGGAGATAAAAGACTTTCCTGAAGGGGTAGAAGAGGGCATTTGTATGGGCACACCAGGTGGTGTCTACTATGAAGAGCAGTTGGAACAGATGTCAGGATGTCTTGTTATCTCTGGAGCAGGGAGTTGGACATGGGAGAGATTTGGCTGGTAGGAGCCTTCTCCCTAGATGTCTGGTACAGTCGTAGTTCTGATAAATTTTCTCATTATGAATTTTTTCTGTGTATTGAAACTGTTAATGTCCTGATCTGATTTTACTGATAAGTTGGAAATAGACTTTCTTTAGAAATAGATTTTTGAGCACTTTACATTTGTTTTGTAGCAAATGGTCATTGAAAATGCTAGAGAGAAAATCCTGAGCAACAAATCTCTTCAGGAGAAGCTTGCAGAAAACATTAACAAATTTTTGGGAAGGTAATAAAATTTATGTCTGAGATATCCTGACTTTGCATACTTGTTTTACCTCTCAGTTCTGTACTAACTGTTTTTAATTGTGTTCCAGTGAGGGCAACGTTGTTCAGGCTCCCAAACTGATGGACAGTGGACCTGCAGAACAGGAGTCATCAATTGCTGAGATCCTTGGACTTCAGGTAGACTCATAATATCCCATATTTGAACTGGTGAAAGCACAGCTGCTGCTGTTAAATGCAAACTAGCATGCGTACATGTTAGGATCCTGCTAAAACCTAGCATAAATAACTTGCTTTTAAAGCCAGGGCCTTTTTTTTGCACATTTATCTTAGGAAAGCTACAGAGTTATCAGTTAAGTAGCTGTCATGGTGATGAGGCTAAATGCACATCTGTCCCCTTCTGATTTATCTGAGTGCACCCTCCTCACCTAGTCCGCCTCCTGCTCTTCCCTGTCTCAAGGTGGAATTCTGAAGTTCTTCTACTCTTAGGCCAGGAGCTGGATGCACTGCCCTATGTTTGCTAACCACCTATCATTGTAGGGTCCAACTGGCTTTTGTTCCCTAGGGACCCACCCCCTGCAACCAGTGATATTGACCAACCACCTCCTTACAACAGTCTTTTTATTTATAGTTCAAACAAAACAGAGAAAAAGGAATTAAAAACAACATACGTACAGCCTGCCTGCATATTTAGTCACATGTAATCTTACTTCACTACAAACTGAATTAGACTCTCTTCCTCAGTTACTGGGACAGAACAGAACTGTAGGAGGGTTGACTCACCAGTGGCATGGCCATCCCCGTGGCTTGGCCTAGTGTGTAACAACAGTCTTATCTTGTGCCCCCATGCTGGTTGGGTCAGCCTATGGGGTTTCAGCTTTCAGTGCCTCACACAGTTAAATCCGTGGAAGCACTCCTGGTGAGGACACACACTGCTGACAGAAGATACATAGTGTGGACATAAAACACCACTTCAATTACTACCATGGCTATATGTTGACTTCATTTTGTAAGTATAGACGTGCCCTGTGTGCTGAGTCACACCTCCTGGGCTTCTCCTCAAGCGTCTGGAAGTTAACATCAGCTACCGTAGTTCATTTCAATCTTGGGGCTTCCCGTTTTGTTTTTTGTACTCGTTAATTAGTGTGTGAATGACTATGTAAATCAGTTCTTTGTGACCTTGCCATTTTTCAGAGTGAAATCCACATGTCAGAAGAAGCAATACAGGACATCCTAGAACAGACAGAGTCAGATCCAGCTTTTCAGGCACTCTTTGACCTGTTTGATTATGGTAGGTTGTGGTTTACACATCTGAGCATTGTTGTAAAGGATGGTCTAGAAAGGTGAGGAATTCTTTGCTTGAAAAACAAAATTGATTCAGCAGAGTATCTTTGCAGAGTAGGAAAAGTAGATTTTATATGGTTAGTTCCCCTCAAATTTGATTAGCCATCATTTTAATATCTTTTTGGATTTTGTATCCATCACTTTCAAGTATTTCAAGTAAATATTTTTATATAGTGTGTCAGATTTGTTGTCATTTTAAGCTTTCTGTTGATGGGAGGGTATAGATCATCATTGCCTTATTTTGTGTTTTATTCAACTGGAGCTTTTACTTTTGTCTGATCAGTTTAATTCCAGGGATGTACAGTAAAAATGGAAATGTTTTCAAATTATTTGTGGATCTCTAATGAGAATCAGTGAATAGTTCTTCTTTGTGCCTTCATATAATGAGGCATATATGCACGTTTTTATTTAAGTTGTGCTCATTTCATCTTAAACAGAAAATTGTATATACTTAAGATAGAAATGTATATTTAAAATTTTTGTTGCTTTAATTCGACACAGGTAAAAACAAGACTAATAAAAATGTACTTCATGGCGTTTCCAATCAAAATGGAGTAGAAGGTACAATTTTGGTAGATGAAGATACCCTAGAAACAATTGAAAGTTCTTTAGAAACTCAAGAAGCTAGTAAGTGTATTTATAACTACAAAATCTCTTCCAGTATCAGTTTTCTTCTATTACAAAAATACTTGCACAGTTCATGACTTGGTTTTAATTAAGAATCCCTTGGTCTTGCAGTTTACAGTGTATGGATAGCGTGCTGCACCCCTTGAAGTTGGGATTTCAAGTGGGCATACCAGTTGACCCACACATTGTAAATTGTGCTTGATGGTGTCCTAAAATAAATGTGTGCGCTTACAAAACAGAATTACTTCCATTTTGTGTGGGCACCTTAGTTCTATAATAAACTGCGGTATAATATCTAGCCATGAAAGTCCTCTTTCCTATTCTGTAATGGACTGGCTTAATGATGTGCTATCTTGAAATGTCATTTTGCTTCTTTCTCTAGAGATGTAGAGATTTTTGTCACTCTTATAATTCCAGTTGCAAGCCTGGAATGTTGATGAACTTGGCATCTAAATCAGGGTGATGATAGAAATAGAAATGAGATGTGGAAGGAAAATAATTGTACCTTTGAGTTATTCAGTCTGAGTTTTAAAACAGAAAACTTAGTTAAAAAGCAACTTCGTAGCTCAGAATTTTAGGGTACTTCCTGATACAGGTAGGTGATGATAATTCTTAATAGAATTGCTTTCAAAATGTATAGTGTAAATTGCTTCTGTGTTTGGGTTTAAAGTGATATTGAATGGCTAAGGACCAGTGAATCTTCTGTGTAGCATTAACCTGCTGCTGAATGTGTCCTATACGTCTTTTATTCAGTAGAGTGCTACCTGGTAACGTACAAGATGCTGTGAAGGACGATCAACAAAAGGAATTAAACTGCCTGGGAGATGGGGCTGTGAGCTAGATACTTATAACCAAGGAATTATATAAAAGTTCATACAAACTAAACATATGACTTCCTGACCTCAACTTTGTTTCACATAACTTCTAATCAGTTTTAAAATTGGGAGAAATGGGAAAGCACATTGCATGGGAGCTATAGAGAGGTAGGGAAAATTGGGGTCAATTTCAAAATAAATACTGAAAGCTAGAAGTCATTGTTTTTGTTGCCCAAGGATTATGCTGGAAATATTATTGTCAATATGCCACTTATGAAACCATTTGTCATTTCAGTGACTAATGGACAGTTGACACCTTGTAAGAGAATAATGCGCTGTAATAGTAAAATTTACAGAAATATTGAAACAACCCAACTGTTATTTTGCAGGTGTTAATTCCAGTGAAGCTCAGTTCTGTACAGATTGTCATTTAGAAGAAGCATCTTGTGCCTTGAAGAACAGCAATGATGGTGGTGATATTACTAATAAAAGTGTAACTTGTGAACAGTCCCATGGAAGCTGTAAAGAGAAAAAACAGACTGATAACCTTAAAACAGTAACTGATGAACGAATTGGAGAGCTTGAAATTGCCTTTGAATCTGTGCCTGATTTGACCGACTCGAACCAAAGACTTAATTCTGGTAGTGAACAAAATGAACACTGTGTGGAATCTTGCAGTAATAAAGAGACAGCTGAATTAGTATCCAGAAGTCAAACAGCTGTGGAAACTGAAAAAGAATCACTAAATCAAAATGATCAAAACGCACCTGGTTTGGAATATGATCATTCTGATATTCCACAGAGTTCCTTGGCTTCACTTGATGAGGACACTGTAACTGTTGAAAACAGAACATATCCTACAACAAATGAGTGTCAGTTATCACCAGATGCTTTGATATCTGAAAAAACAAATATAAGTTCTTCTCATAGGAGCCCTGGTCACAGTGTTACGCTAAAAGGAAGTAATGCATCCAAATACAGTCCATCAGGAGAAAATGAACAGGTTATAACAAAAGAAACACCCATGTTGCCTGTTGATTTACCACAAAGTTGTAATCACGACTCTAACTGTCCAGACCTGGATAAAATGGTGTTGGATTGTGCTGAAAGATCTATAAATATTCCAGATCTGACGAGAACAGAGTTGCAGCTCAAAGAGGGTACTTCCAACAACCATCACTTAAATGATCAGCTTACACTTGATAAGCCTTCAACAAAAGATGTAAGTCTTCACTCAGGGTCATCAGACTCTGAGAGAACACAAGTGGAAATGCAAGAACCTTCATCATCTACTGAAGCAGATGCTGAGACTATATTTTTTTCTTCAGGTGATGATGGATGTACGGAAATTTCTGTTGTATCCACTGAAAATAATCCTGCCATATCTGAAGCGTGCCATTCTCCTCCACTAGAAACTGCATGCCCAACAGAGGAGTCTAGCACTGAGTTCAAAAGTATTGGTGGTGTTTCTTCTAGCGGTCAACCTATGGATATTGATCCTTCTAATATAGTATCCCTCAAAATCATCATCAGTGATGACCCATTTATGTCATCTGACATTGAGTTAAACAATGCAGTTTCCAGCATCACTGGAGAAAATTTGCCAACTATAATACTGTCTTCACCAGCCAAATCTCCAGCCAAAACTACCGGACTGTCCAAATGCAACGCTTCAGAAGAGACTGGAAGAGTGGTGGAATCAGCTATGGCAGAGCAGAATCTTCTTGTGCTCAGACCTAAAGACCCCGTTGGGAGCACAGCTAATCTGCAGAATGAAGATGGCTCTGTTTTTTCAGTTGCAGGTGCAGCTAATCTTTCCAAGGAAGGAGGATTTATACAGTTGATGCCGACAACGAGCACAGCTTTTGGCACTTCAAATAACCTCTACATAGCCACCTGTGTGACTGATCCAACCACTTTGGGCAGTACTGTAACGCCATCTAATGTAGTCATGTTGCCTGGCAATTCTCTGCCACTTGCTGCCCAAGCTCCAGCAACGCAAGCGTTACAGACCCCTCCTAGATCAAATCTCTTTACAATGAACCAAACGGTATCTCCAAACTTTTCACAAGGTAACTTGATTAAAAGCATTCATTGAATGTTTACAGTGTTGACTTTTTCATTTATCCGTATTAAAAATAAACGGATTTTTAGATACCACTTTATCTACTAGGAATTTAAATAACTTGGAAGGATATTTGCGTATTTATTATTTTGTTTACTTCCTGCTATAAAGTACGCTGCTTTGAAAAGTTGGACTCATCTTTCAGAGAGCAAATATTATCACATAATAGAAATAGTGTGGCTGGAAGAAATATTTTGGGTTTTTTTCGGGCCGGAAAGATTCCATTGTTTCAGTAAACTTTTCCTTAAAACATCTTGAGATAAAACAGTCGCACTGCCCTACCTCACTGGGTACACTTTTCAAATCTGCCTTTCGAAACGTTTTACCCAATTACTAGCTATACTCCCTCTCCAACAGAAATGAATACAGAACAGAACTACTCATTCTGAATAGTAGATATAAAACAAATGATGGGCTGAAATAGAAAGGACACATTTAATTCACATAGGAGTACTGGAGTCGTATACTCTTCTGATTGATTTATCCAAATGCAGATCAGAAGATACACCTTTTAACAATGTTACTGTAACTCTTTGAGCTATCCTTGATAAGATTCTTGTATTTTAACTATTTTCGTGTTGGTATTAGTCTTAGACCTGGGCTACACTAGAGAGTTGTCTCAACGAAATGGTGCTGGTGTACACACTGCAGTCTCACACACACATGTACCCCCCACCGACAAAACTACCCTGTTTTTTCAACAAAATAAAACCACCTCGATGAGAAGTGTGGGGCTTTTCTTGGCATAGTTAGAGCGAGACAGAGTCAGTCTAGATCCCGAGTCCCTTTACAGTGAGGGCAGGGCTGTCTTTCTTGTCAGTTTCACTGCTCCACTGAAGTGGTTGAAGAAAGACAGGGAAGCTGATTTCTGCTTCCAAGTGGGAGTGGACGAGAAGCCCCAGCTGCTGCAAGACCAGGGCAGCTGGTTCCAGGCCCGTGGCTGCAAGCTAGGAGTTGGGTGGCTCAAACCCTGCTCCTGGTGATGAGCTGGGATGCAGGCAGCTGGTTCCTGGCCACAAGCTGGGACCAGGAAAATCACAGGCTGTTGTAAACCCAGGTCCTGGCTGTGAGCAGGCTGCTGGGTGGGATACAGGATGGATCTGTCAGCTCCCCACACTTCCCCTTAGGTTAGTGGAATTGCTCCTGGGGAGGATGCACCCCACCACTCCAATGAGAACAGTGTGGAAGCAGCCATCACTGTTAATTATAGCAGCAGCTGTAAGTCAACTTATTCTAGTGAAGACAAGTCTGAATGACTAGCTAGATACCTTGTAGTAATCTTTTTCCCTTCTCAAGTGACTTCCATATTTCAATAATGTTTTCTTGAAGGTCTGGTCTACACTCAGATGTTGTATCAGTACAATTATTTTGCTTATGGGTGTGATATTTTTACTAAAATAGTTATACCATACTCTAGTATACTCTAGTGTGGATGTTCTGCTACCAGGATAAAGCTAATTTATACTGTTTATTTCTGTACCCTGGAAGTGGTACAATGTCTTTAGAGAACATTTTTTAAATATCAAATAACAGCAAAGTAGATCCTGTCTAGAAAATAAAATCTAATACTAAACTTGCTACAATTAACATATATTTAGAGGGTATGTTTTTCAAAAACTATAACTAACTTGTGGTCATTGCTTCACTGGTCTACAACTATTCCTGTATGGTCAGATGGCAGTGTAAAAATCTCCTGTTTGTAGAATGCCATTCCTCCATTTAATTAAATTCCAAAGAGGTAGCCGTTGTTTTTCTCTATTTAATTAGTGTTTATTTTTGAACTGTAGATAGACTGTGGCTTTGGTCTATTAGATATCTGTATGATTTTGTGTCTCGTGCAGTCATTCAACTGAAGAAGAAATTGCTCTACATAGTTCTTTATTTTTCAGTTAATCTGCTAACATAATTTTCCTCTTGCACATCAGACAGACAGACGAGCCTTTTCATCTAGTAGCAGTAATACATAGCAAAAGGTCCTAACTAGGTTGTGAAATAGCTTCCTTCCCCCTCCACCCTTACCTCCCCCACTAAGGTTTTACAAAACTTTCCAGGGGAAAGATCAATTTCAGGAGCCATTTGTTCTTTCCTGACTAAAATATTTGTTTTTTTTAGGTTCTGCCATTTTAATTGCATCTCCAGTGCAGCCTGTTCTACCGGGAATGGTGGGGATGATTCCTGTATCAGTAATGGGACAAAGTGGAACTACTTTCTCAGCACCTCCCCGCCAGGTAAACTGTTACTATTAAATCTTCAAGTTCTCAAAATTAAATTGAGACAAATCCTAAAGTGATTCTTTGATTCTTTGAAGGTTGTACACATGCCTATAGCAAATCCAATGTGCAGCAGAAGTGTTCCTAAAATACCTATTCCTCCCAAATCTCAGAAGACCCCAGGAGCAAGAAACAAGTCGAATACAGGTACAGTGCTTAAACTTTGAGATGTAGGCTCAACAAAAATTGGAATTTCTAGAGCCGTGAAATTTTTAAAGTGGTGTTCTGCTCTTATAAGCAACTTTCAAGGTGGTGTTGAGGGAGACTCACGTTTGCTGTCTGTCGACTGCATATCAGATATGCTCTATTTACAAATAAACTCCCAGCCTTACAAAATCTTTGTAGGTTCAAAGTGTAGAGTGGGTGGTTTTTCCTTCAGCTTTTTATTGTAGCCATTCAGGGTGTTTCTGCTGTATATGAGATTGGGAGAAGAGAACCTTCCTGTGGCCAAAATAATTCCACTGAAGGCTGTCATGTTTTACGGCTGTTGTCTGAATACATTTACAGTTATAATTTTATTTAATTATTTTATAAATACATTTTGTTCTTGCCTTAAACATCTGCTTGAAACCACATAGAAATAGAAAAGTTAAGGTAGAAAAGCCAGCAGCTCTGAACACACTGTTAGCACTTATTAAATGGCAATAAGCATGTGCACATTGTAAAAGTGCAGTGTCCCAGTGCTAGACCCTGCCCTATATTATGTATAATCGCATAATTAAACCTGTGGGTACATTCTCTCTGTGCATCACAAAGAATGGCTTCTTTAAATGGCAAATTTTAACAAGATAGTTGGAGGTAATTTGATTTTTTTCCCCCCTGTTCCTTCCTGTACATTTTATATTTATAAATCCATGTAGCTGCATGTTGGCACTTATTGGTGGTGGTGGTTCGAATTCTTTTTCAGATTTTTCGTAATCCAGTATTAGAACAGTAAAGCATACTGTGGAGTTGGGTATCACCCTAGCTGTTCTTTCATTTAACTTGCTTTTTTAACATGTGAAGTGGTGTGAACAAATGGGATATTCCGATATGGTACCAGCTGTAAGAAGGTTAGTTTGGATGTTTGCAGTGTATTAACTGTTCACCTCATCATTTCAGGAAAGCTGCTCACCAGTGCAGCAAAGCCCGTGACCCACCCGAGTTCTAGAGCACAAAGGTCAGCACAAACTCTGTCGTCTTTCTTTTGACTTCTGCAGTTCCTTCCTAACATTGTTTGGGAAAGCAACTTCACAAACACTGGTCAAATAACTTTTGAGACTCTTTCGCTCCTCTCTTGTCCATAGCAGCTCATCAATCCATAATTAAAATAGGTGCGAGGGTAACAAATGTTGCTCTAGTATTTTAGTCAGGCTGTCGGGGAGAGAGAACCACACTTCAGTATTAACAGCAGGGTGGGTAAAAAAAATGTTAAAATTAATTTATGATGATTTCATTTAAAAATCTGTTTTAAATGAAATGTGAATTTAATACAAAATACAGTTATTACAATATTTTAAATAAAAAATATATCTGCCGAATCCATGAGCCTCTATCCAAAGCTTTCAGTTAAAGGCTTCTTTTCCATATAATGAAAAAAGTCAGGGGGGAAACATTTAACTGTTGAGATCAGTCTATATAAATACGGCACAGTGGGTCAGCCTAGTAACTTAGGAGACAGTCTCATTTTCAAGAGACTTAGGTGAGACTATAAATTTATGCCTATGTGAAAGTGCCTGGAGCATATTTAAAAATTTTCCCAGGCCAACCTGAAATAATCAGCCTAATTCACTGACTATAATTAATCTCTCTGATTAATAAATCATTTAGTTGAAAATGTGAAACATGCTTTGGATACATAAGCTTCTTTTACCAAAACATTCAATGTGGTTTTGTTTAATAAAGATAAATGTTTATGATGACCCATGTTTAATTAAATTCCATTCACCATCCTAATGCAGCTTGACCCAAATCATGAACAAAGTTACTTGGTTCCATTAGTAAATAAGCAATATCATTCATCATTTTCTAACATATTAAAAGGTACAATTAATACAAATATGGAATTTTTGACCCATATACTTGCTTGAGTAATGTATCTAGTTATGGTGTACCTTTCTAGGTAGCAAAAAGGTTGTACTGAATCTAGTGTCAAGGTTCTATTTAGTTGTAAATCAAGATGTTTTAACGATTATCTCAACCAATGAGTGCGCCCCTTTCCTTAGAAAGTAACTGAAGTTCAAATGGAAAAGCTGATTTAAATCAAGTCTACCCTGCTTAGTCTTCCCTATTGCAAATCTTGCAGGGAGAAGTTTGAAAAGGGGATATGGGAAAGTGGGAGAGAGTGAAGGAGGAAATTAGGAGGGCAATAAATTGAGTGTACAATCAGAAGAGAAAATGTCTTGGAAATGAAGAGGACTCAGACTAAAATTACTAGAGCTCTGCAAATCCGGGGCTGTCCGCTTTACATGGATGTGGATATCCGTGGACCCTTTTGTGCAGATTGCAGGTCGGATGGGCACAGAGATTGGGACTTCTGACTTCTGGGACAGGGCTGGTGAAGCTGCCACTCGGGTGCAGTGAACAGGTGATCAGCTCTTAGGCTGCTGACAGGGCTCAAGCACTGATCAACTGGTTGACAGGTGGGGGAGGGGCTGAACAGCTATTAGGTGGGGGAGGGGGCTAAAGGAGAGAGAATCTGAACAGAAAAATTAGACTGGGATTCATCAGCCCATTGATTGCTTATGCCAGCATTTCCCAAACTGTGTTCCGAGGGATGTGAGTTGGGGTTCCGTCAAAAAGGGCCTGTTGGGGCCTTTAAAATATCCCACCCTGCGCATAGCTGCAGTGGGGAGTGGCCTGGCTGGAGAGCTGCATTCAGGGGGAGCCCCTTCAGTGTGTGTGTGGGGGGGGGGAGAACAGCAGGGGAGGGAGAGGAGCTGAAGCGCAGGAAAGACGGGAGGGAGAGGAGCCCGGAGAGGAGCCGAAGTGCAGGGAAAGATAGGGGGGAGGGAGAGGAGCCGATGTGTGGGGAAAGATGGAGGGGAGGGAGAAGAGCTGGTGCAAGTGGAAAGATAGGGAAGGAATTTGTGATCAAAAGATGCAAAAGCACTCTTCCCATTAAAAAAAAACTGTCTGATATTTATTTTTATTTTCCAGTAGTTTTCTGTCATAACAAATTTATAAAAACACAAAATTTAAAAATATTTTCCATACCTAATTTATTTTGGATTTATTTTTCATAAAAATGTTTTTTAAGCTTTAAGGAAGGACAATCCTAAATTGTCCTTCCTATTTTTGTACACAAGGATGCTAATCCTTCTTTCGACTGTTGTTATATTGATGATTTCTTTTGGGTTTGTACTTAATTTTTATATTTAATTATAGGGTTGCTAACTGTCCTCCTATCAGAAAGACCGTTCATTCAGATGATTTTCCTTCATTCTTCCCTCAACTCTTTTAAATCAACTTTTGAGCAATATGTGTGACTATTTTTTGGTATGAACCCCTCCACCCCAACCAGCATGTACGTGTTCCATTGTTATATTCCAAACCCAAAAGTGTTCCATGGCCAAATTAGTTGGAGAAACACTGGCTTATGCCCTTCTTTTCCTTACCCAGACACTTCAGTGTCCCGTCAGTAAAACAGAAAGGACACTCTATGGATACAGCCCTTAGAGGATTTCACACATGCTTTACCCAAATACACATTTTTATTTTAATTTGTAGTTTGAGCAAATGTTTGCTACATTTACAACATTAGGAAATAGCTTTAAAGGGACAGAAAACAGATTGGAAAAACATGCATAATATAAATCAAAATGTTGCTGATGTATTTTTTTTCCCCCCTATTTGTCAGGACTGGAAATTCAGACAAGAATGCCTGTGCAGACCTGGGAAGGAAATTGGAGGAGAATTTACTTACTGTGCCAGCAGAGTCCATGAGTTCAAATTCCAAACAGAATGAAAGCCACAGGAGAGTTCTGTGCTTTGATAGCGCTTTATCTACTCGGGGTGGAAATGCTCAAGTCCAAATCGCTAAGAGTTCATTACAAAAAGAAAGGAATGAAAATCCTGTATTTTCAGTAGACTCTCCAAATGCTGCATCTGCCTCTGTTAAGACACAGTCCAACAAGAGAGAGAAGGAGAAAACTTTGCCTAGAATTCTGTGTAAGGCTGAGGTTGGTGGCAGAAGTGCAGCGGGGAAAGAAGCACAGCCGGAGAGGAAGGCTGTGGCTTCAGGACTCGCATTAGATTCTTTTCACAAGACAACAGCCAATAAAGAGAATGAATTGAGAAGAGATGTGGATGAAAAGCAGAAGAACCAGGATGCTGCAAAACTGTCAAACGGGCAACAGAACGTTGGCCTCTGGAGTGAAAAAAATGTTGCTTCTGTGCAAGACCAGAACAAAAAACCAGGATCACTGTCAAATGGGAATAGCAAAAATTCTGGATCGGTCTCCCTGCCTTCAAAGGAGCTGAAAAGAGAGCAAACAAAACCTTCCTCCCAAGGCCTTTGTCTGGCTAGTCCATTAACTAAACAAGCTGTGGAGATGTTACATGGCATTCAGTGGCACAGCCCCGCCAGCAAAGTGGTTGAAAATGGGGATTTACCAGTGCCCCGGACCCCATCAGGCGTTGGGGACACACACACAGAGGATATCTCAGACAGCATAAGGACACCAACTTGTAGACGTTACACTGAAGATAGTACAACACCTAGAATAATGGTCCCTCCCGCTACTCCGGACTTGCCTGCCTGCAGCCCAGCTAGCGAAACAGGCAGTGAAAACAGCGTCAGCATGGCTGCCCATACACTGATGATTCTCTCACGGGCTGCCATAGCAAGAACTAGTACCATGACTCCCCTGAAGAACAACACACAATTTAGGTCAGTAAGAAGCGCAACAAAAAAAAGAAAGCTGGAGGACTTGAATGAATGTGAGAGGAACTCCCGTTCTGCTAGTAAAAAGGAACTTCAGAGCTCTACAACACCAGTGAAAAAGAAGAAAATAAAGGCAAGTTCTTTTTATTTAATGTTTTTAGGCTCAGGCTGTATGTAACGTTGGATGGCACAGAGCTGAGCCCACTAAGCGAATTTCTTGGTTTCAGTAACATGGTATCATGAGGCCACTATTCCTCCTCGTAGCTAACAAAATATTGCTTAGGATTCAGACCGCCACACAGCTCCCAGTGACTGCTGGCAATTGGCGGTATAAAGATCAAATTAGCTTCTTGGAAATTAACTCACTGTAGAACAGAAGTCTTGTCTGTGGGGTGTGAAAACTTGCAGGGGGTGCGTAGGTGAGCTCCGGCCTCCAACCGTGGCCTTGGTCCCCTGCCAGCCTCAGGCCCCTTTCCCTCTAGCAGCAGCTCCTGGTCTCGCGACCCCCCTTCCCCGCTCCCCCATCCCACCTCCCCCCCCCCGGTGGCCACCACACCCACTCCTGTGTCTCCTGGTGGCTGTGGCGCCTGCCTCCCATCTCAGCATCCAGACCCTGCCTCAGTGCCTGGCTCCCAGCCTCTGGGGCTGGCCAGAGGTGTCAGCGATCACAGTCTCCAGGGACAGCGTTAGCCCCCCGACCCCATGGGCCTGACATAAGGGAGGGTGCAGAGGTCAATTTTGAGGACCATTGTTATGGAAAAGGAAATGTATACTAATACAACAGGCCTGGAACACGATCATTCTCAGATTCAGTACCGTCACAGACCAGATGCTGCCATACTTCATGTGCTGCATTTGAAATGTTATCTTTGGGGTTGGATCTAATAGGGAATTTGAAAGGCATTCCAGATCAAGCATTAAACCAGCAGTCCATGTAAATGGTGATGGGACGAGACTTTCTGTAGCCTTTATAATTAATATTTAGTCCTAAATACTTTTCATGCAGAGGGGTCAAAGTGGTTACGGTGGGGTAAGCAGGATCCATATTTTATGGAAGAGGAAAACTTAAGGTAGAAAGAAAGTGACTTATCCAAGGTAACAGAACAAGCAAATAGAAGTAGGAATGCATCCCAGTCCCTGAATCATACTGCGCCTAGTCGCTACTCCACGGCTCGCTTAAAATACAGGTATATACAATAATTTAATCCAGTGGTCTCCAACCTTTCACCAGTGGATGGCACAAACTCATAGGTTTCAATGGCAGCTGCCTTTCAGAAATAGATTGTGATCTACTGGTTGGGGACCACTGAAATACAAGGGCAAGAGACTTTCTGAATAAGCCTTGTTTACCTCTTCTGCATGTGGATGGGGAAACATGAAGCAAAATGAAGAAATTTGCTAATTTCTTTGACCTCTGGTTTGTGGAGTAACATGAGCTTCTCTTCCAACAGAAAAAGAAGCTACCCCACTGTTTTCCAGCTGGAATGGATGTGGACAAGTTTTTATTATCGTTGCATTATGATGAATAAAACAGTTGAACGATGACTATTTAAAACAAGGTGTTACTTTGCTAAGGTTTGGTGTAGGAAACAAATTAACTTTCAGTGCACTGACGTTTCACTTTATAGCAAAATCATGCTGTTTCTGAAGCAGTTTGCTAGTTTGTAAATAGAATGTTGGTATTTTATTTTTGAGAAAGCACTTACAGCAATGTAGAGCCATTTAATTTACAAACCTGTACAGGTAGACTTGTTTGGATAATGTAAGTATTGTACAAATGTATTGTGAAGAGTTGTAAACAATCCAGTGTTTCCTGTAACACCAGTTGTTCATGTTCTGCAGAGTTTTCTTTACCCATTTAAATTGCTTAGTCACTTTGTCAATTTGAGGGCAGTGATTCTATAGCTGTGTTTCTAAGCCTGCTCATTTTAAACACGACAGTTGAGGGAAGAACTGGGAGCAGATATCTGGGTTTTTAACTCACTTATGTTAATTTGTACTGGAGTACTCTCCTACTCCTCTGCCAATCCCACCACTCACACCTCTAAACCAGTCTTTCATGAAGGCTTTTTTACTTTTAAAAACTTTATGATGAAAGATACCCACAAAGAGGAGAACGCAATCAACACCAATGAGTTCTCACCTCCCCCAGCATTCCAATAAAGTTGCCTTGATCTATCTGCCACAGGCATTCTACACAATCTTAAATAGCAGTGACCAGAAATGCAGACCTTGCTATCTCTATGGTGTTTTTTGAACAGCAAAAAATTTTTAAATATTTAAACTTTTAATAGCCAGATTAAATGTAGTTCAACAGCTAAAAGGGTTTAGGTCATGTTGCCCAGTTCTATATCCATACACGTCATTTGATGATCAGCAGTGAAACATTATGAATTGTATTAAGATGAGATAGAAGGGGAAATATTGGCCGGTGAAATCCAAATTCTTTAATCCCTAGCTGGTTCAGTAAATGCCATGTATTTAGATGGTGAGTGAAATTAATACACTTGCTGCTGAAAACACTTAGAGGATATTGAGTTATGATTCAATGCCTAATGGAAGGAATAAAAACATTCTATTGGTCCATGTATTAAATATTTTACTCAAGCTGTGGAGTGAGATTAAAAATCTGAAATGGTTTAATGGGAAAAGATCACTTAAAAAATAATTTTTTTTTTTTTTTTTTTGCATTGTCAAGCTGCAGCTTCCTCTTTAGTCTACTTAAAGGGCTTCTAAGCTTTACCTTTAATTCAAAATAAAGTAGATTGTGGTGGCATCCACTTGAGGTAATTCAACATATTGAGCCCTGCTCCGTATTGCTGGCACTTGGCAAAAGCTATACAAGCTACATACTGTAGCTTGCTTATATCCCTTTGGTTTACTTACAATGCTGTATTGCAGTCTCGCGTCTGCACAGCATCAGTGAGAAAGGCCCTCTAGTTGATGCAGCCTTTCAGGAGCGGTGGATCAATGTCATTGACTGGAGAGCACTTCTGGGATCGATTGAATGGGTCTCCACAGCCTGCAGCATTGATCCTAGCAGTGGAGATGTACCCTGATTAACAGGTGGTGGAAAGGCAAAGCTCATCGGTATGCAGCCTACACATTTGGTACAAATTAATAAAATGCCCCTACTGATCACCATTCTTAATTCATATCCAAAAGGTGTATCCCAGTCCTAGCTTGTGCTGCAGAGTTTTCTGCACTGGTGTTTCTTCCTATGTTCTCAACTTGTTGAAATATTAACATAATCATTTCTTGTAAGATCTGTCTGGTGACATGGCAATGTTTTAAATAGCATCCAAGGATTCCTAAGGAACCAAATATTATGCAGTAGATGTTTATATTAAACCCATCCACTAACTTAATACTGCATAGCATTTAAGGCTTGAATAAATATTTTTGTTTTAATCCAGCTGTTTGTCTAGCCCTTTTGTGTACTACACAGTCCTTTCAGTCCTATGGTGGTATTCAGTTCACTTTCATTTTTGGATTGCTTTGAAGATGCAGAGTAATTATGTTAATGTTAAATCATCAGATCTGTTTGCTGTTTTAAATGAGTTGGCCCCATAGGGAAACATTACCTCCTCCTTGCACAAAATAATTATTACCCATTGTTTCCCTTATTACTTATGTACAAAACCTTCCCATTCTTTAATTTTGAAAACCTTCAGTGAAGTTAGGCAAAACCAAAAATCAACTGATAATACACAAGACTTTAGGGTGCATCTACACTGGAGCCTTAGGTCGACTTAAGAACAGTTAAGTTGACCTACACACCGCTGCATCCACATTGG
Source organism: Pelusios castaneus (assembly GCA_007922175.1). Lineage (NCBI taxonomy): Eukaryota > Metazoa > Chordata > Testudines > Pelomedusidae > Pelusios > Pelusios castaneus. The sequence continues at coordinate 3,508,761 of ML685902.1, forward strand.
GCTTTTATTAAGTCGACTTAAGCCAGTGTGGATGGGGAGTGCCCTTAAGTCAACCTAATTGGCCTCCAGGCCCTGCTGCAATGTGGGACAGCTACCCACAATGCACCACTTCAACATAGCACCTGCCAGTGTGGACGATGGCAGTCAACTGGCGTTTTCAATGTGGATTCTTAGGTCAACTTAACAGAGCCTCTAGTGCAGACGTACCCATAGTCAGTCAACTAAAATGCGTGCCTGGAAGAACTAAAATACAAATTACTACTGGTTCTCAGAAAACTAGAGAACGACTTTATTCTCTTCTCCCCTCAGAGCTGCACTAGGAACTGCATCCTCCTGTTCCCAACATGAAGTTTTCAAGCCATATGCAACATCTTCAATGAGAACATATATTCTGATCTTCCTGTAGTTGCAGAAGTTTAACAATGCATTTATCTGTTCAACTGAAAATATTCCTGAAAATTCTAGCAGAGCAGCAGGTAAAAAAATTGTACATCTGCTCCAGCACAAAGGTGATGTTTACTTGAATATGAGCAGTTGTCAAAGGAGTCTTTTTCTGGGTATGCTGACTGATGGGCTTGTCTCACACCAAAGTTAGTGGTATAAAGTAGGGAGCAAACTTAAAGGGATAAAGTTTATATCAGTGTAACTCAAATGTGGAAATTTCTCACAAAACTGAAAATGCCTTTTACCAACCAAGACATGCCATTTGTTTGTGCATAACCGAAAGGTTAAATATTTAATATATTCAGCTATAGCAAACAAGGCTGCTTTCTGTGATGTTAGTTACTATTTTGTAACAATAGGATTTAGCAAAGTGTTGCAAAAATCCTTCATGTAAATGCTGATTTAAAGCCTCCTCCAGCATTCTAGCTCACCCTAGAAGTCTAAACAGTTGATGGCATGCTAGGCTCATGGCCCTGTGGTAAAGATGTTCCAGCAGTCAGAGTCAGCTAAGTATAAGGTGTTTTTCATGAAACAATTTTCAACTAGATGTTATTGGCTTAAATGATATACTGAGCACTTAAGCTATTTGTCCATTTTGAAGAGCTATGAATGATTTAATACAAATGCATTACCCCCCCAAAGAAAACAATTTTCATTTCAATGTTTACTTGCAGGGTGATCTTGGTGAATCATCCTCAGAACAGCTACACCAGGACAGTGTTTGTCCAGTGACAACTTGTAATTTACCATAATTTGACAAGTTTTAGTTCATATTATGTAAAAAACACTTGCACTGATTTAAAATAAAAAACAGATATGACTGATCAAGCTTTTAAAGAAATACTGTAGAAAACCAACAATTGTCATTTGCAAATTCGTAAATAGTTAACTGCCACCATTCAGATTATTTTGCTCATAATAATTTTAAGGCTGTCTTTGCACCAGCCAGCCTACAGCTTTTGGATCAGTATTGCAGAAGCACCACCTCCTCCATTGCAAATGCCTGCAAGCCCATACTGTCCTTGCTTCAGCAGGTGAGCCATGTGAGCAACAATTCTTGCTCCAGACATTCTGTACAGAAGAGAAAACAGTTTAGGTTAGAGGAAGTCCTCTTGATTTTGCACAAGTTGCTTTAAGACAATCAACAGATTCCAATGGCAGCATTATTTAGCACTCCAGCCATGGATTAAAATCCATATCCAGGAATAAAAAAAAGCAACTGTCCACCAGTTTTTCCACTCTCTTTCGTTGAGCGGATGAAGGCCTTTATGTAGATTCTTTCCATCAGTGGTTCCAAGCTGCTGGACACTTCCAGCTCAATCAGCACACAGCTACAGCCCATGCAACATCCTTGGGGCCAACTAACATATACATACTGTGTGGATGCAACCCACATAACAGAGCTGCATGTGTGGTCCACAACACTAAATAGATTGAGAACCACCAGCCTTAGATTCTCCCTATTTCCCAGAAGTCACAGCCAAGTGGGGAAAGAGACTTTGCAGGACTCTAAACACTACCCTTTAAAATACCAGACTTCTTGTTCCCTGCTGGAAATGTGCATCTCTCAAAGAGAGAGAGAGCAGGTTTCACAAAGTCTCTTCTGCCTGTCACCACCACATGAAAAAAAATTTTCAGAGCAGCTGCTGTGTCAAGTGTTGGTTTTTCTCAGCTGTAACAGTTTGAGGATGTACAATGAGGTGCTGCTTTTGCTGTGAGGCGCTAAACCAGCACAAACAGTAGCTTGGGCCACATCAGGAAATTAGGTCAGCCTAACTAAATCACTCGGATATGAAGAATCCATACCCTTGAGCACCACAGTTAAACTGACCAGTCACCCTCTGTAGAGACCGCTCTCACAAGGGGAAAATTCTACTATCACTCTACCTAGCACCTTTCAAGGAGATGGAATATTTATGCCAACAGAAGAATCTCTTCTAGCAGCCGAGGTAGCCTCTTCACTGACGTGGTCCAGCTGTGCTGCTGCAGTGTTTTAAGTCAGACAAGCATTTCAGCACCTAAGTCAGCTCATTTTAGTTTGATGCACAAATGCTTGCAGGATCAAAGCTCTACACACTTACAGCAAGAGGGACTTTGAAAATAATCTCTCCAGAGAAAAAACTATTGTGATGCTGATTTTGTTAGAGGACACAGACAAAATATGGCCTGGAAGATGTCATTTTTCTTCAGTAGATCTGTACAATGACTTGTCACTGCCGAAGTGGATTACTGAGAAAGATTTAAAGACCGTTCAGAAAGAACAGCGGCTTCATTTACTCAGTTCAAAGGGGCAGCCTTGTCAGGCTAGTTCAGCAAAACAAACGGAGTCTAGGGGCACTTAGACCAACAAATTTAGACTCCTTGTTTATTTTTCATTTACTGAGGCTTCTTACATATGATTTAGGCTGCATAACAGATACTTAACACTTACTGATGTTGAGAGTACAGTACAAACATTAACTAGTTGGTTTACTGTTCCAGTTGATTCTGATATACGAGTAATGTCTGTTTCCTGGATAACACATTAAATAATTTGAACTTTTTTTTAAGAAAAACCTGTACATGCACCAAGACAGGGGTAATGGGAGGAAGTAAACTGCATCAATACATTTCCTGGACCACAAGGAAAATTTCTTCATCTAAAAAGAGGTTCCCAATCTCACTTATGCACTGCATATAAGTGCTAAGTACTGAGGAGAAACGTGAATCTCTAATCAAGCCTCATTCACAAAACCCAGAAAGTTAAGCTCTCGATAAAATCAAAATGGACTTGATCCCAAACTGCCACCATCTATTATCACTAATACTTCTTTCTACTGACTGGTTCCCTGTAACATTTAAAAAGAACTTTGCCTTTGCTTGGAAAACTGAAGACAAAATGGAAGTGTTAAAAAAACCATGGCCCAAGCACATTCAAACACTGTTTGACGGATACTGTCCAAGGATCAGATCTACCCTAAAATGCAAACACAATATCAGAACTTGACCTACCCTATTGGATGTCCCAGAGACACAGCACCTCCATGAATGTTCACCTTCTGTGGATCAATACCCAACATTTTAATATTGGCCAAAACTACAACGCTGAATGCTTCATTGATTTCCCACATCGCAATGTCTTCCTTTTTCAATCCCGCATTACTAAGAACCTAGAAATAAAACACTGTTGTGAAAATTATGTAGCCAAAAGCACTTAATACACACTTCATGGTGGTACTGGTTTTTTTTTAAATTCCATGTTACAGAAAGTTAATTACTTGAACGTTACTCAGTGAAGCCTTCAACCTGGATCAGAAACTTCTCATCAAAGCACTTTTCACCAGCCTCCCGGATGAGATGCATATTATGCAAAAGTGGTGTTAGACTATTTCCTGCAAAGAAAGACTGCATATCTCAGCAGTCACCCCTGTAAAAACCAGGCTAAAATGGCTTTAGATTGAGCCTTCTCACTTCAGGGCAGTCCCTGGGACGAAGAAGGGGTGGGGCCCAGAGCCAATCGGCCTGTGGGGGCCCCTGCCCCCACCACGCTGGTATAAAGATATAATACCAGTACAGCTTCTTTGAGTTCCTGAACTGGAATATACACTCGGGCAGTGGTTCTCACAGATTACTGTCTTGCCACGTAAGTGTGCCACAGAGAGATGGCTGCATTTGGCCTGGAGGGGGTGGGCTGGTGTGTTCTGTAGGGTGTAGGCTCCCAACATGCCCCCAAGTGTGTCACGACCTGCAAAAGGCTGAGAACCACTGCACTAGTATATGCACTTTATATGAAGTGGAATAAGCTACACTGGTACATGCACTTTTCTACTGGCATTACTATCAAGGGTGGGTTGCAAAACTTTTAAGTAAAGACAAGCCCGAAGTCAGGGACGTGGCAGAGATGTAGAACTGTGGACAAGAAGAGAAAGAGTGCTAACTCCTGAGGCTGAGACTGCTCTCCCACCAAGTGATGCAGAATGCAATGGTATTAACACTTTGTTACATAAAATCTGTGCTCTAACCTTGATCTCTATGCTAATGACATCGCGAGAGATCTGGGGAACGAGGCGATTGTGTAGATGTAAATTTATGTCCCAGCCCAAGCACCATAATTAAAAATTAAATTTAGCTTTCCTTCAGAACAGAGAAGTTTGATGTCTCAATCTAGTTATCAGCATCGATGTTAATACCCAAGGACTCAGTCCATTTTAATATTTTAATGTTAATGTTAATGTTAATACCCAAGGACTCAGTCCATTTTAATATTTATACCTTGGAAGCTAAATTGGTTTTATAAACATGTCAATAAATCCATCAATGTAATTCAATAAAGTGGGTTAAGTTTTAAGTAACAACTAAGTCTGTATGGACATAACCTTTTCTACTGACCAATGCCAAAAATCAGCTAAAACAAAACCAATGTCTTCTGGAAAAAGTTACCAGCAGTTTGACAAATGTGGCATGTATTTTCCATAGATCTGAGTTAATCTGATGCCACCAAATATATATTTCCAACCAGTCTATTAAAAAAAATTTTTTTTAATCAATTACACCAGTAGATCACCCCCATATCCACACCTCATAGACAAACCTATGTGGATATGACTTTTTTCTGTTTAGATCAAACCAAAAGTGCCCACATCAGGGAAGAGTGGGAGCGGTGGGGGTAGGTGTTATACCAATATAACTATATCAGTTTAAATTCATACCTCAGGTTGTATATTTTTTTTTAAATCCTTTCAATGTTGGCCAAGCCTCAGCTACTGACAATAACTTTGATATGCTGAGAATAATTTAATATTAATCCCCCAGCGGGTTTTCCCTAGTGCTAAGTGCCAGTATTAACATGTCAGTCTTGATTTTGAATAAGGCAACATTATTAACCCTACAGTCTGGCACTAAAGGAGCCCGCACAGCAAGTGTCCATGCCAATATACAAGAACCTGGAAAGTGTCAGCTTTGTTTTACTTCCATTTGTCATATCCACAACTAGTTCCTTGATGAGACTGTGCAATTCAGATCCCATCACACATCTGTCTAAAGATTTTTCACTAGTAACACCTGAAGTAACTATGAAGACTGGGACCAAACATCTTTCTACATTTTTTAATTTGTTTACTTTGGGTATTCAACTTCATAGCCTATTGACTTTGTGTTCCTGTTTGGGAGGGTCTTTAACACAGCAACAGTGATGATTAATCTACAAGAACCTGGTAGAGGTACACAGGGACAAGGAAGCACCTGTAATTATTTTCAACTCTTTTCTTCAAGAGGACTGTATTCCGTTAATAAAAAGCTACCTACAAAAGAAAGCTGCATGTGCACTTCGCATGCAAGTTATTCTTGTGATTAAACAATCATAATATAAATAATACTTTGCACCTTGCCTATAAGGTCCCCAAATCCTTTATAAATAAGCCTGTGATGCAAGGATTGTCTGTATTTCAAATAGAGGAAAATCCATGTTGGGTCCCTGGTGGATCCCTAATTTAGGCAATCTTACTTGTTTTTCTCTCTCTTTTTTTTTTTTTAAATATTCAGCAAAGATCAGTTTTGTTCCTACCTTGGGAACAGCATATGCAGGTGCAATCGGGAAGTCAATAGGATCAACAGCAGCATCTGCAAAAGCTGTAAGAATATATTAATGATGCCTTTTCACAAAGGAAACATTCACCTATTCAGGATACACATCCAGGATTCCCCTCCTCCATCAATCAATCTTTCCATTCACTTAAATAGAATGACTCCTGAAAACAGCCTATAAACTGTTGGCTTGCAACCACACACTTTAGTAATATTTTCAAACTTTATTTAAAACGTGTTGGACACCATCCCATTTAGGAAAGGCTGGTTATGATCAGGAATCCAAGCACATTTGGCTCTTGGAATTTAAAGGAACAGTTCAAGTTACATTACAGCTGCATCTTCCTATCCAATGAACATATCCCATACTCCCCCAAAGAAAGAGAAGACTGGTTCAGCAAGATTCCCCATTACATTACATAGTAAATGATTAGAGTATTTTCCAGCAGGGCACTTGACAGAGGCATTCGGAAGAATTCCTACCCACTATTCTCGCCAGTGGTGTGACATTAAGTCTCTTGGCCGCCTCTGTAGTCATGAGAACCAAAGCAGCTGCTCCATCATTCAGTGTGCTGGCATTGGCAGCAGTTACTGTTCCTAAAAGAGGAGGAAGGAAAACAGAACAGCTCCGGTATCTCTCACCAATGCATTTATCTGACAGAGAGGTCCTGAATCTGAGCTCTTGTCTAGTCAAGTATGTAGTATTGGCTTAACTTAGGCTACATCTACATTACAAGCTGGGGGGCGACTTCCCAGCTTGCATAGAAAAACGAGAGTGCTCGCAAACAGCAAGCCTGACAATTTCCAGAGGGGGAGCCGTGTTAGTCTGTACAGCAAAAAATAAAAATAAAAAAAAAGATTGAGTGTCCTTTGGCACCTTAAAGACTAACAGATTTCTTTGGGCACAAGCTTTCATGGGCTCCAGCCCACTTCATCAGATGCATGAAATGGGAACTCTGCCAAGCCTTGAATCCTGGTCTTCTTCTCTTCTTTGATTCCACCAAAACACAGAACTGAGTCAGGGAATCGCTAACACTAATTTTCCTAACAATAAAAAGGGTTCCAGCTCCAAAGAAGATCACAGACATTCTCATCCATTCAGGGACATGATCGGAAGAAGCAATCTTTTAGTAAAATAAGTTCACTTTATAATATAGTTAAAGCCCGAATAGAACAAAGAATGGGCTGGATCAGTGCTCAAAGCAGTAATGTTCCATGCTGTGCAACAGTATTTTGGGGAGCAAAACAGATACAGCTCCCATACTCATGCACCACCTGTCCAGAAAGACGCTCAGCTTGAGGAGCACTTTTCAGTGTTAGCATTCCACTTACAAGAACATTTGGAAAACTACATGTCTAATTCTAAATCAGTTTTGCTCTTTGATTCTTTCACAATGATCACTTGTTTCAAGCGGAAGCAATTAAAGTTGGTCATTAAACCAGACCTTCCAAATATCTCAGTTCCTGAAAATGTGTCGGTAAAATGAAGCATCTAACAGAGTCTGCATTTCTCCAGGAAATACTGCTGCACCATCCAGGTAAAAGAACAATTCTCCAGACCACAAAGGGGAACTGCTGTAAGTGGTGCCCGCTTTATACCTATGTTTTCTGTCTGGAAATCCATCGTCTTCACATTGACTCAGGTAAATTGTTTTCAAATACACTGACGTTGGGGCTGGGCAGGAAAGTAGCAAGCTGTTTACCCACCTATCAAGTGGTTCACGGTGGAAGAGTTTTGGTAGTGTAATTGTGTATTGTTTAATGCAAAATATGTCATGTATTGTTATGGTGGCATGTTTCTTGCAATGTTATGTGTATGGTTGTGAACCTCTGCCATGTAATATTTCCAAATATGTGTCTCACATGGCATGAAGCAGATCCAAGCAAACACTAAAAGCAGAGAGGTAGTGCATGTACGCATAAAGCAGCCCAACTCTTCCACGGACAATGAACTGGCCTGAGCAGCTGGATGCTCATCAACTCAGGACACAGAGAAAACCAAGCACGGATACTTTTGTTACCTGGTCCTGAAGGGGGATGGGGAGATGGAGGAACATGTTAAAAGGAGAGAGAATTTTGGCTTTCCAGAACACTCTCCTGCAATCACTCTCCAGTACTATATGAGATTTGGGTGTATGTAGAGACTTCATTTAAAGTGACAGAGCTGGTGCATATTAATTTCTTTAAACTGATGAACTAATATGGGCTTGCAAGGTTCAGCAGACAGTACTGAACACTGCACGACAGCAGTTCCTAGGATTGCATCTGGTACTGGGGATGTTTGCTGGGGGCATGCTATTCCATATTCCCATGAGTGGTTAGTCAGAAGTACTTACTGAGTTAAGGATTGCTTCTTCACAAGGGGTTGTGGGTGGGGGGGGGGGCATTGGGGAGCAGGGGCTAGTGCAAAATGGTCCCCAGGAGTGGGGGATTGGGATGACATAGCTATATACCAGTCCAGATTGTGGAAGGGAATGTCACAGTAACATAAGAATACATAGCTCTTAAGGTGAACAAGAGCACCCTACCATGTTCAATAGAAGATTAAGCATGGTCCTCCTGCTTATTTATTTTGAAAGAATTCTGTCAAAAAAAAAAAAAAAAAAAAAAAAAAAAGACAAAACACCAGAATTCTGGTGTCCAATAAAGCAGTTCATTGTTGACTGCAAGTAGAGCTGTGGAAATTTTTTATTTAAAATTTGATACACCTCTTCCTCTCCTGTGACACATCAGTCACATACTGGTAATCAGCATGAAGCCTGTGTTTTATAAAATAACTAAGTATCCTACTATCCTGGGCAAAATCCAAACTGAGCAATTATATTGTGCTAAAATTACGATAATTTTACCTGGAAACTATTCTTCACTACTTGTCTTAGGGTAGAGAGACTTAAAATATTTCACACAAAATTCACTCTATAAAAATCAACTGCTCCATATACAGTACTTACCATTTTCTTTTTGAAAAACCGTCTTCAGCTTTGGAACTTTACTGAAATCAACACGCTTGTACTCTTCATCTTCTTTGACTTCTATACTTGGTTTCCCTGAAATACAGACACCAAATCAACACCATGGCATGGAATGCTGCACATAACACCATACCAGGTTATTTTTGTTATGATTTACCCCAAATCCCTAAGGTGTTCTGCAATCATTTATTCTAAACTACAATCCATTTTTAGACATCCTGATACATGGGATGTCTACAAAATGCACCTTAGTTTACCTCTGAAGAGACACATACATAAAAAAAAAAATCACTAGCTTACTCCTTTACTCCATGGATCCCCAACTGATTTCTTGTTAAGACAAAACCCCAATCAATTCATTTTCCCAATCAGATGGGGGAGAAAAATATCACTAGTCAATTAGGGTATTAAAACAATGAAAAACAAATGGAAATGAATACAAGCCATATTAGCTAGCACTTACTCTACGTTGAAACACTCATGCAAGTTACAAGGGAAGGACGGATAACTCTAATACCTCAGTAAAAACGAATAAGAAAAAAGTGACCATAAACATTCACCAACTGTCTTTGCCAAAAACCAAGCTGAGTTGTCCACTCCCCCACAAACTCAAATTAGAAAAATATTCCCAAAATTTGCACATTTAAACTACAATGTTAGTATGCATCACTGGACAATTTAATATCTTTTAATAAGAAAAATTTATTTTAACCTCTATTTCCACACCTTTTTGTGAAACACTGACAGGAACAACCTCCTTTGCTAGTTCTCCGGATTCCCAGGCAGTCTTGCTCCTAGTGTAAGAATTTACAGCGAAAGTGTCTTGCTCCTCCCGTGATATAGTAAGCTTCTTAGCAGTGTTTTCAGCACAATTACCCTAGGGGAAAACAAATACTATTCAATTTCCCATTCTGAGAACATGAACCAGAAATGCAGATGGGAAAATTAACTAGTACATTTTTTTTTAAATGAACATGTAAGAAATTTAAGAGATTTTTTTTTTTTTAAAGTATTCTAGCTGCCAGAAGGTTCTATTGTGACAACTGCTACTGGAATCCAAACTTCACAAGAGAAGTTAGTCAGTTTTCAGGACAGATCTCATTCAAGCCAGAAAGCCATGCTCCTAATGATGTAGGCTGAGTAGTTTTAGCCAGGCCAATCCCAGGGTATTGGGCACACAGTGGATGAGGTACTCTCTTCTTTGGACCCATTTCTCTGTTGTTGAGAGAGACCAAAGCTTTAGAGCTGCAAGAAGAGTTCTGTGGGGCTCAAAAACTTCTCTCTCACCAACAGAAGCTGGTCCACTGAAAAGTACCGTATTTCATCCACCTTGTGTCTCTAATGTTCCTAATGAGGCCTTTCTCATTTTAAAAAAAAGGTGTGAGTTTAATGATTTTGAAAGGGCTTTGACTGAAACCCTGAAGTCCTGTTTAGCCACATAGCAGTACATCCACAGAGTTCTCACCAATGCATGTCATTCCTGTTCTGGTGGGAATGCCTTCTAGGCTTGACAGAGTATTTTAATCTCCAGTAGTGCCAATTTTTCATGCAACAACTGAACTGAGACCTTTTTTTTTTTTTTTTTTTTAAACACAGGTTACTGAACTGCATAACAATTATTCATTTTTTTATTGTGTACACACATATCCAACAACTGAACTGAGATTGCCTAAACTCATTTCACACAGGTTACTGAACAACCATAGAAAGGAAAGTTACCTACCTTGGTGCAGTAACTGGAGTTCTTCGAGATGATGTTCCTGTGGGTACTCCCCTGTGGGTTATAGGTGCATGCGTGGCAGTCTCGTGGCGTGTGTTTGGCACCCTTAGCAGTGCGTGCGGCCCCAACCGCCTCAGTTCCTTCTCAATCCGGTAGCCCAGAGAGAACTCCGAAGTAGAGAGGGAAGGAAAGCAGGTGGAGCACCCACAGGGACATCATCTTGAAGAACTCCAGTTACTGCACCAAGATGAGTAACCTTCCTTTTTCCTTCGACAATGTCCCTGTGAGTGCTCCACTGTGGGTGACTCCTTAGCAGTGTTCTCCCTAGGAAGGAGGGGCTTTGGAGTTGTTATATATGGACTCTAAGACAGATCGGTCGACTGCTGTGTCTATTTGTGCTGTCCGATGAAGGGCATAATGTTTTACGAATCTGTGGGAGGATGCCCATATTGCCGCGTTGTAAATTTCATGAATTGGTACATTATTTAGGAATGCAGTTGTAGTAGCTACTGATCTGGTAGAGTGAGATCTAACATTTTCTGGTGGTTTGTTTCCAGATGTTTTATAGCTTTCATATATGCAGCCTGAAATGAGATTTGATAATCTTTGGGATGATAAAGGTTTCCCTTTGTTTCTGTCTGCTATAGAGATAAATAATTTTGGAGTACTTCTAAATGTTTTTGTTCTTTCCAAGTAGAACGCCAGGGCCCGTCTGACATCCAGGGTGTGGAGGAGAGCATGAGGAGGATTCTCATGCAGTTTCGGAAAGAAAATGGGTAAGTGTGTGGGTTTGTTAATATGAAAAGAAGATGAGATCTTTGGAATGAATTTTGGGTGTGGATGTAGAGTGACTCTGTCCTTGTGGAAGACGGTAAATGGTAGGTGAGCCATTAGTGCTCCAATTTCGCTTAAACGTCTAGCTGACATGATAGCAACTAGAAATGGCACTTTCATCGAAAAGTTCAGTAAAGAACAGGATGCCAGTGGCTGGAAAGAAGGTCTGGTAAGAGATCGGAGGACTAGGTTTAGTGGGCTCCGGTTGTCTGACTTTTGGATAAAGGTTCGTTTAGTTATTGGGTGAGCGAAGACAGAAGAGGAGACTATGCCCATGTGGAAGGTTGAGATAGCTGATAAGTGTACTCGGATTGAATTTATCGATAGTCCTGAGTACTTCAAGTGCAATAGGTAGTCAAAAATGGAAGGAATGGGAGCAGTCATTGGGTCAACGTGTGACGAGGTACGCCATTTAGAAAATCTATTCCATTTCTGAAGGTAGACATGCCTAGTAGATGGTTTTCTGCTATTCAAGAGGATGTTTTGTACGCGTTCTGAGCACTGAAGCTCTTCAAATTGGAACCATGAAGGAACCATGCTGTTAGGTGTAGGTGTTCAGGATTTGGGTGAATTATTCTGCCTGAGTCTTGAGAGAGGAGATTGGTGAGATGGGGGAGAGTAATAGGTGGTTTGATTGACATCTGTGTTAGCATTGTGAACCATGGCTGTCTGGGCCAGCCTGGTGTTATCATGATTACTCGAGCTTTGTCCCTGCAAATTTTTATTATTGCTCTGTGAATTAGGGGTATTGGCGGAAATGTGTAGTATGGGTTCTTGGACGAGAGAAGAAGGAAGGCGAGTGAGTTTCTTTCCGTGCCTGCTCAGGAGCAGAATAGGGGACACTAGCTGTTCCTGTGAGTGGCGAAGAGGTCTACTGCAGGGGAGCCCTATCTTCTGAAGATTGTTTTGATGACTTGTGGGTGAATCTCCCATTCGCATTATTGTGTGTATGATCTGCTCAGGTGATCGGCTAGAGTGTTGAGAGTTCCTGGAAGGTAGATTGCAGAAATAGTAGTGTGTTGATTTATGCACCAGTCCCATAGTCTCATTGCCTCTATGCATAGAGAACGGGATTTTGCCCCGCCTTGTTGGTTTATATAAAACATGCAGGCAATATTGTCTCTCATAATCCTTACATGTTGGTGTGTGATGTGATCTTGGAAATGTATATATGCATTTCGTACTGCTCGGAGTTCTAGAATGTTTATGTGCAGTGAAGATTCCTGCATTGTCCATCTGCCTTGACATCTCCCCACCCAGTGAGGGAGGCATCCGTTGATATTATCACTGGGGGTGTGTCTGTTAAGAAGGGGACCCCCAATAATAAGTTCTGTGGTAGGCACCACCAGAGAAGGGCATCTTTCATCCTGCTGGGTATTGATAGTATTTTTTGAAGAAGATGGTGTTTGTTTGGTTTGTAGATCCTGCTAAACCAGAGTTGCAATGGTCTCATGTGGAGTCTTGCATGTTGAACCACAAATATAGTCACTGCCATGTGTCCTAATAGCTGGAGGCATGTCCGTGCCTCTAGTACAGATTGCACCAACTGAACAATAGTATCAAATCGGTGGCAAGATAGGAAGGCTCTGGCGAGCCGTGTGTCCAGGTATGTTCCTATGAATTCTAAGTTTTGGGTAGGTGTAAGTGTTGATTTTTGCATACTTATGAGCAGCCCCAGTGTCTGGAAAGTTGACATAGCAAAGTTTGTGTGTTCTGTTGCTTGATCTTTGGACCATGCTTTTATAAAGCAATCGTCCAGGTATGGGAAGATTGTAATATTGTTCTCTCAGTGCGGTGGACAGACGGAACGGTAGCACCGTGTACTGGAAGTGGTCAGTTCCAATGGTAAACCTTAGGAATCTTCTGTGGGCTGGGTGAATTGGAATGTGAAAATAAGTGTCTTGCAGGTCAAGGGCTCCGTAGAAGTCGCCCATTTCTAGAGCAGGAATGATGATCGAGAGCGTGACCATCCTGAACTTTTCTGATTTTATAAATTTGTTTAGTTTTCTGAGGTCCAGAATAGGCCTCTATCCACCTGATTTCTGTCAGGAAGTATGGAGAATAAAACCCTTTTCTCCTGTGTTGATGTGGGACAGATTCTATGGCCCCCATGTAAAGAAGCTGTGTAACCTCCTGGCGAAGGAGGTGTTCGTGAGTTGTGTCCCTGAAAAAGATTAGGGAAGGGTAGTGGTGAGAAGGTTTCAGCACGAATGGGATGGTGTAACCCAAGCTGATAATTTCCAGGACCCATTTGTCGGTGGTAATTTACTTCCATTGGTGGTAAAAGGGGTACAAGTCTGTTCAGGTAGGTCTGGAGGTATCCTGCTCTGTATGTTCGGGGAGGCTGTGCATGCCCTAGACCAAACTCTCAAAATTGTGGTTTGGGCAGTGGGGCCTGAGAAGTTGAAGATGGATTGTTCTGTTTTCTGCAGCGTTGTTGTCGTTGCCTGCCTCTGACTTGTTCTTGTCTCTTGTTCTGTCTATATGGATATTGGTATTGGTATCTCGAATTATACAGTTGATAGCGATACAGTCTCCTCTTTATTGTAGATGTATAAATTCCAAATGATCGTAGTGTGGCACGAGACTCTTTGGACATGTGCATACTTTCGCCTGCTTTGTCTGAGAATAGTCTCTTTTTATCAAAGGGGAGATCTTCGGTGGTAGCCTGGAGCTGTCTTGGGAGGTCTCCAGAGTGGAGCCATGAAGATCGGCGCATGACAACTCCCATGGCCATGGTCCATGCAATGGTGTCTGCGACATCCAGAACTGACTGTAGAGCTATTTGAGATATTAATTGGCCTTCACGCACCACTGCAAGGAATTATTGTTTTTTGTCATCCGGTACATATTCAATAAAATCTGCTAACTTCCAGTAGTTGTCATGATCGTAATTCGCTAGTAAAGCCGAGTAATTGGCAATATGAAGTAGTAAGGTTGAGGATCAATAGACTTTTCTCCCCAATAGGTCCATTTTTTGTCCTCTTTCTCGTGAAACATTGATCTGTTATATAACTGCTTCCCTCTATGGTTTGCAGCCTCTATCACTACTGAGTTGAGAGGGGGGTGCGTAAACAAATATTCAGAGTTTTTTGTCTGTATGCAGTATTTTCTATTTGCCCTCTTGGATGTATGTGGGATGGTCGCTGGCGTCTGCCATATGGTTTCGGCCGGTTCTAGAAGTGCTTCGTCCATGGGTAGTGCGATTTTAGAAGATATGGAGGTCTGTAAAATTCTGAGCAGTTTTGCGATTCTGCAGCTTCTTGTACTGGAATTTCCAGGGCATCAGCGACTCTTCTGAAAAGCTCCTGAAACTGCTTAGAGTCATCCACGGTGGTTTGTGGAGACGTTATGCTTGTCTTGTCAGGAAAGGAGGCTGAATTGAGCGGTGGAGAGGGTGAGGATGGTCTATCTCCCTCTTTGTTGGGTTCCATGGTGTCCACTTGCTTTGGAGTAGGTTTAGATATTGGTCTGTGGCTTTTTGAGGGAGGTTTGCTATATCTGTCTGAGTAAGGGAAGCATGGTTGCCACGTATACATAGATGACGTGTGGGACCATACTATGGTGGTCCATGCCATGGGTAAGGTGGCATGCCGTGGTACGACCGTCTTCTCATTCCCATCCTGTAATGGGATTGAGGGGGTGTAGAGAATTCGGGTTCTTTTTGTTCCTCTTCTTCATCACTGGAGAAGGGAATAGGAGATGGGCTCTTTCCCCGAAAAGAACTTTGTGGGGATACATCCGTGGTCAGCAGTGGAGAACCTGGTAATTGACCCACTGTACCCACAGCACGGAGATGTTTTGTCTTTTCAGTTCTTTTGTGAGGTACCGCATTAATGGTTTTGTGCTGTGGTGCCAAGCCATTAATGTGTATTGGCACAGCTGGCTGAGAAGGCTCCGCTCCGATCTCTGTCGGCACAGTTGCAGAGAGTGCTGCTGCAGACAGAGTCGCCGGTGCCGCTTGTTGTTGCGGTGCCGGGAGAGATACAGGTTCCGTGGTCAGTGCCACGTTCGGTACCAGTGCCGCCAAAGAAGGTGCTGCAGGGGGAGCGGTCTTATCTTGTTTTGCTGCAGATTTCGGCTCCGAGATCTTGTGGCTTGGCTCCGCAGATGTGGAGTGGTGCTGTTTTTCTGTGTCCACTGCCAGCATACTGAGGGACCGGTAATCTCTTTAGTACGGGCGTCTCTAGGCAGAGATTTTTCCTTTTTGTAAGATGACAGGGGGAGTCAGCTGTCTCTTTAAGGGATGCGAGTCCTTTGACTCTGTTTTTGTTGTCCTGGGTCTGAAGCGGGATGGAGTGATTTTTCCATTAAAAGGAGCTTGAGGTGGAGGTCTCCATCTCACCCCGCTCTTGCGCTCAGATTTTTTACAGTGGGAGCACATCTTTATAAAGACAGTATGCCTGTCTGAAGCCAGCATCGCGTCACAGCAGGACCCGCAATGCTTGAAGCCAGGGGAGCCCAACATGTCTCTGAGGGAGAGCGTGTTCTCTCTTCTTATCTCTCTCTCTTTTTTTTAAAAGCACAGCAAAGGATGAAAAAAACAAAAAAAGAAAAGGAAAGTGATGAAAGGGAAGGTGTTAATTGAAGTTGTTTAAAAGAAAGGGCAGTAAGATTCTTGATGAGCGGGAGGACGAACAGCTCCAACTGAAACCATGGACAGTTGAGAAGAAACTGAGGCGGTTGGGGGCCGTACGCGCTGCTAAGGGCGCCAAACACATGCCGTGAGACTGCCACATGTGCCCACAACCCCAACGAACACTACTTCAAAAGTCTCTGAACTGCGACGCAAGGAGGCGCCTATAACCCACAGTGGAGCACCCACAGGGACATTCTCGAAGGAGAATGAATGGTTACAAATCTCATTCACAACAAACACAGGCTAAACATACACTGGTGACAGAGGAGAAGGGTAATACAGCCATTACCAATTTCTTGAGATACACTAAATTCACCTAAGAAAGTTATTCTGAAGAACGAGAGGGAGTTAGATCTCTCGTCCTTGATCACTAGGCTAAGAATCTGCATGCACATTAAACTTGTGCTGTTTCTACAGTAAATTCAACATGTAAAACATTGTGTAGAGATCAGGCTGCACATTAACCTGATTGTAGCAATCTTCTGATTCATCAAACAATGAGAATTTCAATACCTTGCTCTATCTAGCCAAAATGTTTAGAATCTTCATAGTGCTTGGAACTCTGGCAGAACATAGGGAGGAGTAAATTCCTACGCAACAGGAAAAGTCATCCTGTGTGTTCCCTGGACTTAAACAGCTAGTCTTTTCCTGTAGAATATGTAGATCCTGTGATGACGCATAGGAGCTCTTTCTAACCATAATGTCCCAGGCTATTCAGGGCTTTGTATACTATAACCAACACTTTGATTTTTCTCCCAGAAAAGAGTTGGGAGCCAGCACAGATAGCAAGTATTGAATGTTCAAATCAACATGCCCCACATCAGATGCTGACAGCCATATTCTGTATTAGCCAAAGGATCTAGATAGTTTTCAAGTACAGCATACTCCCAAATAGCTGAATACCAAGGGGTAGACAAATTTTATTCAGATAATCGAGCCAGTCAGCAATGGGGAAGGCAGAGACTTCTTCTCCTCTTCAGCAGTCCTGGCCCAGTGGGGAGGTGCTCCTCTGCCCTGTCAGGACTACAGCGTCCCCTTCCCCACCCGACTTTACATTTGCAGGCATTGTCTCTCACTGGCCCAGGAGCAGCACAGGAAGCCCTCTGCAGCTCTGCTGTGTTGGCCCTACTCACTCAGTCCCTTGACAGCAGGCCTGCAAAGGGTTTCCTGTACTGCGCAGGAGCCACTCAGCAACAGGTGGTCTCCCCTGTAGCCAATGGCTTTTTATTAACCCCTTACTCCACAGTCTTGGCCTGTGGCCTCAGCTCTATTATTCAAACCTCTGCATTAGCTGAATCCCTTCCCTGTCCCCCAGCATGTCATGTATGCCTTCTGTAGCATGTCTCCTGTGCTGGGGGACAAGAAAAGAAATCAGATAATGCAGAAGTTCAAATAGCAGGGTTTCAGAAAAACAAAATACTGTATAATCTTATGCAGAGTGTATTACTATTCCCAGCCTGTACGAACAAGGGAATGTCTGTATCAGTGAAGAAATGTGTTAATCTCCAGGCCAGGTTAGCAATGTAAAATATTATTTATGCAACCACTTGGATTTAGCAAAACAAACAATGAGTCCTGTGGCACTTTTAAAGACTAACAAATGTATTTATCGCATGAGCTTTCATGGGAGAAATCCCACCTCATCAGAGGCTTGAAAATGGAAAACTTATAGTGTGGAAGAGAAAAATAAATTCAGTGACATGTGAATGACAGGTACAGATCAGACTATTTCAGTAAATCAAACTAGTTTAGACTTAAACTGTATAGAAGAAGGTAGTGTTGGGAGGAAGGTATCTGTAGGTTATTATGCTGTTTGGTAGTGTGGTGGATTTAGAAAGTGAGGAGTAACAATTCATGCAGTAAAGATTGTAAATAACTAAGACAAAGGGCAGGAAAACAATCATTAATTCCTCAAAATGCCCATCAGCCTCACTTCAATCTTATCTGGATTCATCTTAAACCAGTAAGCTATTGTCAGGATGCTAGCTGACAGGGAGCCAAGCAAATCAAATACTCTGAGGAGATATCAGATGAGAGAACATACCAACAGTCTCTAATCTCTTTCTCCTCTAAGAACATTGAAGAGAAGGAGAAAACAGGGAAACCCTACTGTGCTACACAAGTGGATACTTTTGGGGAAACTGAACAGCTTTACTGGTTCTTTCTGGAAAGAAGCAACAGTGAGCTCTAACTGATCAACTGTGCATTCCCCAGCATTCATTTCTACCATTGCCTTCGCCTCTTGAGAAAGGCTGCACACAACCAAAAGAACCACTTGATCTACTCCTGAATTTTGGCCTTTTCCCCACACCACTCCAGTAAAAATCATCCCCAGAATTCATTTCCCAAGCATGCCACAACCCAAAATTGAGCCACCACTTATAAAGTCTTTAGAGTACATTGGTAGGCTCATGGGTGGAAAAAAATGAAGTTGCCAGATATTTAGTATTGAACAGCAATAATTACCATGTGGATTTTGTTGTAAACATCAGTCAAGCCATCTTTTACAATCAAGTCTTCCAGCTTTACTCCTCCATAAGGTGTTGCCCCTCTGCTCATTGTATAGGGAACATTAGACATGCTCTCCATCCCACCAGCCACCATCACATCCTTCTCAAACAAAAGAATCATGTGTTAAGGTAACTTACAGTAAAAGACATTTTATATACAATTTTTTCCCACAAACACAACAAAAGAGTAGCAAACATCTTACAATTTATTTTTTTTTTAAAACAAAATTGCTTCTATTTTTGTGCAACTAAAACAACAGGCAGAGAGTGAAAACAGTTAATAGGTGTTGGCAGAGGAAGTCTGAGCTATAATTTCAAAGGATCCGAGAAGCAAAAATGTCTTGAAGATTAGTGACAGAAAAGTTACAATATGGAGAGTTTCTGAGAAAAGACATATTTGACAAATTTCTTAGCCAATATTTCTTTTTAATCTTTCATTCACTGCACTGGTGCTCTGGTTAACTTGCATCAATTAGTATTTTCTTTCCCTTATACATCAGTTGTTGAATTGTAAGTGTCTCCAAGATTCGAGTAGAATTTTCTTATTAATAAGTTGTCCATTAGCAACATGATATAGATATAGATATATACACACACAGGACAAGTACCTGTTTCAGAATTTAAGACACCGGCAAAGAAGAGAGATTGTTCACATGAAGTTCTCGCTATACAATGCTGTGTCGTCTCAATGTATGGAAAAATATGACCCAACTTTATAACACATTTTACCATGTTGTCTGTTAAGAAGCTAGCAACAAACAGGAGACTTTAAACAGTTTTATCATTGAACCCAAAATTCAACTGAATTAATATACACATTTCTGAATATTTCTACACGGTTTTCAAGAAGTGGTTCCTGCAGTTTTACCACCCTTTATAAAATTTGGTTGACCCTTTCCTGGGACTTCAAACATGAAGTCTCTAGATTCTCAGCATGAAGAACATATGTAACCATTTTTAATGCACTGCATGACATATGGGTAAGGGATAAGAAAAAAGCCAAATTTCATGTTTTTCTGTAGGCTATAGAAAAGTTCAGTAAGACACTTTTATATTGCATCCTCATAAAGGATACTTTACAAGAAATGAGTCACAGGATGAAGAAAAGGGTTTTATGTTAAGATTTAAAATAATTGTTTGTTCAGAACTAGGTATGCACTGGATCCAGTTAAAGCAATTGAGAGTTATGAAGATGAAAAGGGCACTAGAGAGAAATCAAAGGCAATTGTGACTTGAGATCAGAGGTAAGAAGTCAGAGAAGGGAACGGTTTTTGGTTTTTTTTTAAATAGCTTTGTTATTCTGATCCTCTATAATTTTGTGTCTCCATTCCTTCCAGTCTTTTTTTTTTTAAATAATCAAAAATCCAGTATAGCACAGTGTTAGGGCCTTACCACACATACACTTAAGTTAACGGGAGTTTGTTACTGACTTTAATGGGATTAGAGTAGAGCCCTTACTGAGTGTACAGCTGGGGGGAAAACATCTAAACAATATAGTTTCTAGGACCTATTTACACCCAGTTAGGGCTGAATCCAGCAAAGTGGATAGTGAAACAGTGACAGAAGAACACTTCAGGTGAAATCTCTAATTCTCTAAAATACAAGAGCCCCTACAAAGTGTGTGCTCTGAATCCATCAAATGTAAACCTCAAGTAGAAACACTCAATTGAATGTAAATTACTAATCCAAGCAGTAGCTATTGAAATAGAAGTACTGGACCTGTTCCTAAACCCATCGAAATTAGTGGCAAGAATACCATTTGGGGCCTCACCAAAGACCAATAAAGTCAGTGACAAAAGACTCCCTCTAATGTCAACAAGCCCTAGACCAAGCCCTTAGTACTGCATCAGACTTGAATTTGGTGTGGATTAAGCAGTGGTCCTAAATCATTGATAGCAGTAACTCAGAGAGGAATGTGTATGTATATTTTAAGAAATTAAAGAAAATACTTAGCACATAGGTTTTCCAAAGAGGTACCATAATTGGCAGATTAAATATATATTGCAGAAAATTGGAAAAAGAGGAAAATGTAGATTAAGTCTTTTCTGCCAATTATTATTGGATAATTTTATGTGGAATTAAAAAGGACAAAAATTAAGCCAAGATTTTTCCCCCCAGTCTAGAACTGGTCTACATTGAAAGGTTACAGCAGCATAACCATGTCAGTCAGAAAGGAGGTTTAAAAACACAAAAAAACAACAAAACACACCACACCCCAAGTGTGTTGTCTTATTAACAAAACCCCAAGGCACAGCTATATTGACCAAAGAAGATTTCAGCCAACAGTTTATTTCAGGGGTCGGCAACCTTTGCCAGCCCCCGTGCCAGCTCCACCCACTGCACCCTCAGCAGGTGCCGGGGGCAGGGCCAGGCCTCGGGTTCCCAGCTGGCGGGGCTGGGGTCGGCCGGTGGCTGGCCTGCAGTTCCCAGCCAATGTCGGGGCCAGGACTGGCTCCCGCCGACGGGCGGCCTCTGGTTCCCGGCCAGGGCCAGGACCAGCTCCTGCAGGCAGCAGCAGCTCTGGGCAGGCCGACCCGCCCCAATCCCCTCCAGCAGCCCTGCCCAGCACGGGACAGGCCAGCATGGGCCAGGAGCCCTGCACCGCAGCTGCTTTCTCCCTGCTGGTCGTGCTCCACAGCAGGGAAGCGCTGTGAGCGGGGTCAAGCCGCGACATGTGGCTCTTGTGGCCCCAGGCCATGCTGGGGGGCGAGGCCAGCGGGGTAGCCTGAGCAGCGCCGCGTGCCACTCAGCATTGGCCCATCTGCCACATTTGGTACAAGAGCCAGGGTTGCCCGACCCCTGGTTTATTTTGTTTGGGGAGATTCTGCTCCTAGACCAACAAAATTCCTCCTTTGTCAACCTACATACATTGCATTTACACTAGGGGGCTATGCAGTATAGTCTCTACTGTAGAAATACCCCTAGTCAGAACAAGAGGCATAAATCAAAGCAAACTTGTTCAGATTTAGGTATTTTGCTTTTTTACCCTTTCCTCCCATTAAAGGGAATAATACTGTAATACAGGTAATACTTCGGTATTTATAATACTGACAACAAAAACTACTTCCACTATTATCGTTATTCTAAGATATAGTCAAGACATTTTTAAATACATAGTTAATACATTTGTTTATCAAAACAAAATATATTTAAATGTCTACAAAATTAGGATGTATGTAAGCAAAATACATTCTTGTTAAGCAACATTAGCACAAAACCAAAAAACAGTATATTATACTGGGAAGGAAATCATCACAGTCTTGTATTTCTCAGAGATCAGAAATTCCACATTTTGGTAATCAGATATCACATTTGAGGATAATGGGCATTAAAATTCACATACCTGATTTCCACACATCAGATTCTGTGCTGCCATCATGACTGACTTCATTCCAGAAGCACAAACTTTATTGATAGTTGTAGCTGGAGTAGAGATTGGTAAACCTAAGGCAAGTAAAGATACTATTAATCAATTAAGACAACCACAATATTCTATTTACAATCTAGCTACATCACCCCTTTCTAGCATTTAACAACAATTAGAAACTAATCTTGCTGCACAGCCCCTTCTTACAAAAGATTGCCTTTCGTCATCACTATAATTTCATATGTGGCTAAATTTCATCTCAAGTAAAATACAGTTATAATCTGTACCTACACTTCTATAGAAGCTCTTTGTAGTACAAGTTCTCTAGGTCTTTAAGCACAGAAACAAAAACATTATGTTAATACCTGCACCCAATAGTGCTTGTCTTGCTGGAGCTTGTCCTTGTCCAGCCTGCAGGACATTACCCATGTACACTTCTTTCACTTCTTCTACAGGAATACCTATAAAATAAATCAACAGGCTTTTTCCAAGGGAGAGAAGCAATACCGTAGTCTTTTTACATTTTAGATAAAGTCTTCTATCTAACAGTAGTAATAAAATGCACAAATATCACTCCAGTGAGGCTAATACACAGCACATAGTACTATATCAACAGCCTTCTGGATTTCCACACTTATGGTTCATCAAAAAATGCTGAACACTGCTCTAGAGACTGAAAGTCCTCCATGCAAGAACAACACAAGCAGCAGAGATATGCTGGCTTCAACAAACTCCTGGACATTGTGTTTCAACCCATTAGTGCAATTCCATCTCCACATCTTTAATGCATCTATTCTAACTACTATTCAGATAAATCAGTACCTATTGTGGTGATAGGTTCTGTGAGATGGACACCTAACCATTAGGAACCAGATTAAAAGCTTATTTCACATAGGCCCCTGATTAACAATCTAGTCTTCAAAGAAACAAAACAAAAGCCCTAAGAAACAGACATTAAGTGTTTTACACATTTCATGTTTAGATTTTTTTAAATAGTATCAGTTGATAAAAATTTAAAACCTCTATGATTAAAAATTCCAGAAGGATAGCCATGTTTGTATATAGCAAAAACAACGAAAGTCATGTGGCACCTTAAAGACTAGCAACTTTCTTTGGGCATAAGCGTTCATGGGCTGCAACCCATTTAATCAGATGTCATATGAAACTTGTGCCTGAAGAAATTTGTTAGTTTTTAAGGTGCCACAGGACTTTCGCTGTTTATGATTAAAAATTCACCCATACTATTTTTAACATACTATTTTTTTCATAACAAGGTACTGTTACAAGATACTGTTCATAAGGGCTCTGTGTAACTTTGTTTTGTAAACAAGCAGCTATCCATACCTGCTCTTTCAATTGCTCCTTTAATGGCAATGGAACCAAGTTCAGTGGCTGGCAACGATGAAAGGGATCCTTGGAAAGATCCAATGGGTGTCCGTGCTGCACTTGCTATGACCACTTCCTAAAGGAACAGAATATGCGATAAGTTACAGTACTTAAAACATAACATTTCTTTTAACTTGTTCATACTTTGTTAAGTCTTTTAGACTGTAAACTCTTTGGGGTAGTGACTATCATATCAGTACAGCACATAATTGCACAACACAACTGGGGGACCATGGGTTGGTCATGGACTTTAGGTGCTACTGCGGTGGAAATATTTTAGTAATTATTATGTTACATTAATTGAGGTACCATCTCAGGAAACAAGACAATAAGAATGTCATGATAATTTAACCAAAGTCATATCAGAGATCATTTGGGGGGAGGGAGGGAAGAGCTAAGAATAAACTAACTTTTGAATGAAACAAGGTATGACTTTCAGCTAGGAGCTCACTGCATCTGACTACAGTAGGACCTCAGAGTTACAACCACCAGAGTTACAAACTGACCAGTCACCCACACACCTCATTCAGAACCAGAAATACCCAATCGGGCAGCAGCAGAGATGGGGGAGGGAAAAAAAACCCAAATACAACACAATGCCATGTTGCATATAAACTACTAAAAAGGGGGGAAAAGGAGCACTTTTTTCTGCACAGTAGTGTTTCAGAGATGCATTAAGTTCATTTTCAAAAGTTTACAACATACAACCATACCATTTTGTTCAGCATTATGAACATTTCAGAGTTATGAATAACCTCCATTCCAAAGGTTCATAACTCTCAGATTCTGCTGTATTTAGAATTACAACATACTCTAGGGTTATTTTAAGTATTATGATTTGTATTGTGTTTACCCTAGTTTTACTCAGTTCCAGCCCACTACCCTGGATACCCCAAAAGTCTGCCTGCCTAGGTAGCCCACCAATCTGTTGGCGGTCTGACGTGTTGACATGGAAGAGACTAAAGTCTGGGTCCCCCACTTGGAGCCTGTTTCTGAAACCTTCCTTGGTGGTGGTGATGATGAAAAGCTTCAGCCACCATGTTTCAGTGGGAGTCAAAGACACCCAGCACCTTGCACTGTCAGGCCGTTGGTTCTTTATTTACTGAGGTAGGCAGGGTTTTGGAATGAATACCTTGTGTCATTCATCTACTCTCCTCCCGCTCCATAAGTAATCATTAATGGGATTAATAAACTCAAGAGGCAAACCCACTCAGTTACAGAGCAGGTCAGACACAGGTCACTGCAGAGTGGAATTTTCAAAATGAGAGATAGCATTGACCAGCTCACTATCATTTAACAAGACATACTCCTAAAAGTTCTTAGAACCGGAACAGGAAGCCCTGCTCTCCCAACCCCTCTGCGGTACTGCACACTCAAGTTATCCAACATTTCAATACAGAGAGATCTTGGAAAAATCTACACACTGCTCTGCCATGTTCTGATACTACTAGATGATAGATAGGTAACAAGTATGTACAGGATGTCTTAGCATAGGGACTGGATAATTGTGGTCAGATTACAAATTGGAGTGGGGAAGGGAAACATTTCTATGTTTTTTTTAAGTAACCTCTCTCAAATGCAAGTCTTTGCAATCTAGTGGCTAGAGCAGGGCACTGGGAGTGAGAAGACCTAAATTCTATTCCCAGCTTTGCAAATGACAAGCTGTGAGACTTTGGCCAAGTTACACATTCTCAACACTGAAAGTGTGTTGCAATGCTGAAGTTTTTAAAGAACAGACTCTAAAAGCAGACTAATAATAATGGTTTATCATAATCAATGTAGCCATATGCTACTTAATACTTACATTACAAATGCGTTGTGATGCATAACCTCGGTTTGTATATTTCAAAACCTGAAAATAAGAACATTATTTTCAGAATGTTACTTTGTAATTTTTTTATATCCTGTTTCAGCTTAGTAACAGATATATCACAGAAATGCCCAGTTACACAAGTGACTGGGAAACAAAGAATAATTGAGTTTTTCAAGTTAT
Organism: Pelusios castaneus; assembly: GCA_007922175.1. Classification (NCBI taxonomy): domain Eukaryota; kingdom Metazoa; phylum Chordata; order Testudines; family Pelomedusidae; genus Pelusios; species Pelusios castaneus. The sequence continues at coordinate 3,534,188 of ML685902.1, forward strand.
GAAAGACCAGAAAGAAAAATAAGAACTAGTACATCACAAAATGGACTTTATTCATTTATTTGACAAGTGTAGTAAGCATTTTGTAGTGTATTTTCTAAAAATAATGTCTCAAATATGAGGCATCACTACATCACCTGTGATTAAACCTTTCCTGAGAAATAAAGTATCTTTTTTTAAATGCAAATGTGGGAAGTATGGATTAACAAAGTTCTGGCAGTTTTAACCATGTAACAGCTAATTCTCAGATATAGAAGACTAACAAGTTTATTTATCGCCTGAGCTTATGTGGGAGAAATCATGCAACTCATAAATAAAGCTCATGCGATAAATAAATTTACTAGTCTTTAAAAGCGCCACAGGACTCCTTGTTTGTTTTGCTGAACTACACTAACATGGCTAACCCTTTGGAACTTCTCAGATACAGGCATTCCAGATTTCTCATCATCATTACATACAATGAATAGGCAGGGAATGCTGCTATGTTACATATTTTGATTATTCAAGTCTTTGGTTCTTTTGGCCCATCCACTGCTATAACTAAGTTAAGCATTATTTTGGATAAAAGATAGCTAATTTCTAAAGCTCAATTTCAGCGGGCATTTGTGATTTGTAATAAGAATAATGAACTCAGTATTCAGCATCAAGAGATCACAACAGAAGAAATCCAGCAAAAATCTATACAGTAAAACAGTTCACAGCTCTTCATCCTATTAGTAGGTGTAGCCACAGTAGGAAATTTAATAAATATATGTATTTTTAAAAAATACAAACTTATTTTAAAAGATACATCATCTTGTAACCTAGTCATTTTAAGAGTTAAAAAGTATTTTTTTAAAAGTAAAGGTACTATGCCCACCCTGAGTCCCCATGCCACTTGTAACTTTTAGAATTGATTTTTCTGCTGTGAAGCTAAAAATTCACAAGCAAGAAAGAGGGAACTGCCTATAGAATTTTATGCATTTAACAACATCCAATGAACAAAAAGAAAAGGTTTCCTCTCATTTTTTTTTCAGTTCCAGTCAACTGGGATGGCTGCCTGTAGCCACTTGACGTGTGGCATTTTCTGACAAACCAGTAAACTTCAAATTGACTGTATCCCTTTAAGATTTTATTTGAGCAGTTTATTCTTAGAATGACCGGACAACCAAGGAGGATAACAGCCTTTTATCTTAAACTATCTACATTTCATGTCACTCAGTCAAACAAGCCAACAGCCAGTAAACAGCTGATTGCAGCCAGCAGTGCCTCTGCTGCTAGATGTGCAGACAGTGGATTTGTTTTGTTAAACCCTGACAGCTGTTTAAAACCTCATCTTTGGTTGGGTTGACACAGCTGATCTTTGCACAAACCAGCCACGCTGGAGCTGGCTGCTTCACCTGCCTCACCCCAGCCCCCTTTCCAAAAGGGAGGCTCGCATGACCTTGCTGTACGGCGGGGGCGGGGTTTTCGCTGCTTTGAGCCGAGCACCACAGTGGGTGACCTCTGTCCAGTGCTGAGCACTTCTGCCAGCAGCACTTTAGGCTCCCACTTCCAGAGGCGGCTTTTGGGGTAGTCGAAGCAGGTGCACACCTGGGGCCCCAAGCTGCAAGGGGCCTCGTTGCCGGCTTCGCCTACCCCAAAAGCCACCTCTGCCTTGGTCAGCAGCAGGAGAAGGAGCTGGCCTAGGGGGCCGAGCTACGTGGGGGGAGCTGGGCTGGAAAGGGGGAGCCCCAATAGCCACAGGCCTCCTCTGCCCACCGCCCTCGCCCCACACAGCAAACTCGCTGCAGGCGGCGGACAGGGCTGGGGCTGGCCTGGCACCTCCGCCCCCCACCTGTGGCCAGCACTGGCCGTCCTGGCCCGAATCACCCCAGCCTCAGAGGGGCCACCCCCGACCGACACCGTTGTGGCGGCCTGGCCAGGAGCGCGGCGCGGGGGTCGGGGCTGCCGGAGGGGGACGCGGGGCTTTGGCGCCCTCCCGACCAGCACCAGGGGCCGCGGGGGGAAGGCCGCAGCCTGCCCGGGGTGGCCGGGAAGGACCAAGCCGGGCGGTGCCAGGCCCGGAGCGGCGTACCCGCAGCAGCCTCGCGAGGTCCCGGCCGCCCAGCATCGCCGCCGCCATCCCTGCCCGCCCGGCTCCGCTCCCAGCAGCGCCGCGGCCCCGTGCCTAACAGTCGAGCTCAGCCCCTGCGCCCGCCCCGCACCGCCCCCTCCCTCAGCCAACGGGAGCCGCCGCCCCGCCCCCCAGGACACGCCGCGGCAGGAGGGGCTGCTGGGTCCGCCGGGGGGGCGGGGCCACGCGGGGAGAGCGCGAACCGCTAGGTGACGTCGGCCCCTCCCGCCTCGGGCCCCGCCCCCGCCGCTTCCCACCAGCCCCTCAGCAAGGCTCGGGCTGCGGCGCCTGGGTGCCCGGGCCAACCCCGCGTGGGTTAGGGCGGGAGCAGCGCCTCGTCCTTCTCCTCCCCCAGCCCTTAGCTCAGCTCTCCACTCCCACTGCGGCCTCATGCCAGCCCCGCTGGGGAGACACAGAGGTGCCAGCAGTGGCAGAGGAGGGGCCACGTGGTCACAAGTTTGGGGACCGCTACTCTGAGTGCCAGCGGCGTAGCTGCGTTAGTCTCCATCGACAAACAAGGAGTCTTGTGGCACTTTAAAGACTAACAAATGTATTGAGCTCATGATACATGTGTTAGTTTTTAAAAGTGCCCCAAGACTTACTGGTTTTACTCTAAGGTTTCCAGCATCCCTCTCCCCGTGTCCTCTTTAGACCATGAAGAATGCAGCCTCCTCTTCTCTTCTTGTCATTTTGCCCAACCCTTACCTGACCATCTAGGGTCTGAGATGCATAGGGTTAGGAATTGACACCACATTCCTTAGATAATGAGAAAAAAACTTTAATCACCACACGTATAAAATGAGCCTCCAGTCCAAAAGTCCTGTATCCTCAGCCATTTTCCTCCAATGCAAGCGAGAGGCAGGGGTTTCAATTCTTGACAGCTTCTCTGAGAGCTTGACTTGCTAGTCTCAGAAGACTGCTGGGGAAATGACAGTTCTGTGTCTGGAATGATTCCCAGTCTTGAAGCATGCTTGCTAGTGGGCTTCTGTCATGGGATGCACATCAGTGCACCCCTAGGTTATGATTTATGACACATTTCTGTTCACTTTAGCAGTGTAAGTTTGTAGTTGGATGCAAAATGTGCCATGCAAGGTTTCCTTATGAATGCTCTGATTTGTAGTGGTATCAGGTTTCCTGCAGCATCATGCATGTGCACAGATGTGAGGCATGTTTCCAGATTTTTCACATGGCGCAGGAGGGAGGGAGACAGTCAGAGCCATTTCCCAATCAGCATTGAAAGCACATACCCAGAGAAAATAACAAAGACAATGGGGCTAGCTAGCTAAATGCCTGTAGCACCTTGGCCCAGTAAGAGAGGGAGGGGTTGAGTGGGATTGAAAAACAAATACAGACACTTTGAGAGGGGGAGAAGCTGCTGGCTTTGGCCAGAGAAACACCATCTTAGACACAACTGAAAGATACTGAGCTTATCCACATAGCTAGGAGGGCCTGGGCTGGCTGAACACCACCAACGGTCAGCCTAGTGGGTAAAACTGAGGAGAGTAGTCTAAAGAATAACCTTAGAATAGTATTAGAATAGCATGAGTTTTATATCTTTTATTTGCTTGTGGTAACTTGACTCCTTTAATAAATGACTGTGCATTGATTTGCTATATACTCACTTTGAATCATATTCTAACCAATAAACTAGTGTTTGTTTTACCTAAAGCTCTGTAGACTTTAGTGGGTGTGAATCAGAGAGGCTGGGCCAATCCATTTCTATGTCAAATGGACAGATGAAGGTCTATGAGTGTATGGGGCTTGGAAGACGGGTCCCAATCCTTGTAAGATGGGAATTCCTGGTGTAGTGTCTGAGGACTGGGGGTGCTCACTTGGGGACCGTCCCATAGGCAGCCAGAGGGTGCACACCCACTGCCTGCAACTGATTACACACAGGAAGCTGGTGTGGCAAAGCAGGGTAAGTCAAGGTTCAGGAGTACAGATGGGGGGGGGGTCACAGCGGCACACTGGACCAGATTCTGGGAGCAGCCTGTCACAGCTTCTTTCCTTTATATTCTTAAATTCAGTGTTTTCAAAGCATTTTGGGTAATTACATGAGAGAACAAAGGAAATCTGAACAAAAACAACAGGGGAAACCTACATGTTTTAAAGAAGGTGTTAGCCAGCTAGATTCTGCTTAATCAAGAATCCAGCACTTGTTCGTCACAAAGTTCCACTCTTTCCTAATATAAAGGGGTTTGGGTTTGCTGAGATGAAAACTGAATAATACCTGAGGTGGTAACCCTCAGAAGATAGGTATCCTTGAAAAATACAGAGCCACTGAGGTATAGATGAATCAATTACAGACTATTAGGGAGACTGGTCAGTCAAAAGGGGTTATTAATTACGAGAAAGGAAGTTACCCTGATGAAATACCAGACATATTTACAGAAAGTGTGATGCAATGATTGATTGTTAAGCAAACATATTTGAAATATAAAACATGACCAGGAAACATACATGCATGTTGCAATTTTTTAAAAACACATAACAATGCTAGCACAAGACACACAATGCAAAATACAAAACACAATCTTTATCACGTTAGCAGATTTGTGGTATTTTGATTTGCTGTTTTGCTGCTACCAGCTTTTCCTGAAGTTCTGAAAAGGAAAAAGAAAATTTTTCTGCACCCTTGCAGGCAGAGGTGGCACTTTATTGCTTAAAGTACCTCTGTCTATAGACAGATCTTGCTGATTGTAGGCAAAACAGAGGAATTCCCCCATAGTTTTTGTGGTTTTGTTCTATAGATAGGTCAGTTTTATAATATTTTCTCAGCTGTGCCAAGTTTTATGTTTATTCTACAGATAATAGCTGAGAAGCCTCATTACCATAAGACCTTTTAACATGAGCAGTGTTTCCAATTACCATTTCTAGCATGCTTAGAGGTTCTTCCCCAAAATTATACACATTATATATTGTTACAGGACTATTAATTAAACATTAAATTTATTTCAAGGTTTAATAATAATATTAGCATCAAATCTATTACAGGTATTACAAGTGGGTGTTTATAAGTATCTTGCTATACCATGCCCTTTATGTAGACAATTTGTCTCTGATGTCTCTGTGTTCAATATCCTTTCTGGAATCTTTGCATTGACTTTAATTTAGTTATATCTGTGGCTTCTGGTTGGCCTTTCCTCCACAATGTTTACTGGACTCATTTAAAAATTCAAAGTACAGCCTTTACCCTGTTTTTTTCTTTATTTGTCTGTTTTGTTTGTTTTTAAAGCACATGGTGATCTAAAAAAACCGCAACCTATTGTGGCTCCTTTTGCAGTCCTTGCAGGATTTTAACTAAGTAGCAAGTTTGGTTTACATTTTTTAAAACCCCATTTACAATATACACTGCATATGTCATGGGAAGAGGCACATTTCTTTCATAGTTTAACTTCTATAACGTTATATTAACCACACCTGTCTTTACATAAAAGTTTAGCTTTATATTATGCTTACAGAGTTTTCATGTATTCTTATTAAAGTAACAGTGTTTACTCAGAGCCATCCTGAGGCTCAGTGCTTTTACCACTGCTTTTTTGTGCATCTTTCTCCTGTTGTTGCTCCAGGGGGAAACTTTTTTTAAATTTCTTGTTCTTTTACTGCAGCTCTGATCTGCTATTTTATTACCAAAAAAGGATTCAGAATCTTCTCTCATTTTCCAGGTTCCAGCTGCACCTGCCACAGCCAGGGCCATATTCTTTGGTTCTTATTTAAAAGATATTACATTTATAGAGCATTGATGTACCTCAAGGGTTAAATGCTGAATAGCAAATGCCAAGCAACAACCTTAAAGTTACTTGTGTCTGGCAAAAAGTGTTTGTCTGTTTTGCAACTTTTGAATGAAGATTCAAATGGATTTTTAGTGGCATTATTTAAAAACAAAAACAATTAATTTTAAACCTACAAAACAGAGTTTTATAAACCAGGAGGGCTGGATTAGGTTCTTAAAACCTTACGTATTTACACACTATATTCTCTCTCTCTCTCTCTCTCTCTCTCTCACACACACACACACACACACACACACACACACACACACACACACAC
>ML685902.1:3540339-3565393 GCA_007922175.1 Pelusios castaneus
ACACACACACACACACACACACACACACACACACACACACACACACATTTTTTTCTTAACATCCCTTGCACTGCTTTAATTATTTTTACACACATGTATACAAATACCATTTCCTTTTATACATTTTTAGACAGTTAAGTTCCAATGGAAACTATTGTCCCCTATGTTCTTTTAGTGTTTTGACTAAATTATCCATATTCAAATAGTTTAAATCAGATTCTCTCTGCCTGCAGAATTATTTACAATTGATTATTTACATATTTACAAACCATTCCTTTGGGAAAAGTGCCCTTTTTCCCTTTCGAATGACTGCAAAAAAAACCCCAAGCATTCTTTTCCTGTACCATGCTTCACAACTCCCAACTATTTAATTCCCTCCAACCCCTGTAGTGTTAACTTCTCACTCTCTTTTCTTAAATCACTTGCTTATCATCCAAGCAACACCTTCATCAACCCAGATACCACCATTCCAAGTAAAAACGAGAGTCCTGTCCTGTGGCACCTTAAAGACTAACTAATTTCTTTGGGCATAAGCTTTCATGGGCTTTAACCCATTTTATCAGATGCATCTGATGAAGTGGGTTGGAGCCCATGAAAACTTATGCCCGAAGAAATCTGTTAGTCTTTAAGGCTATGTCTACATTTGTTTAAGTCGATTTAGCATGTCTACACTCAAAAATTAAGTCGACTTAAAGGGGACCCTGCCAAGTCAACTTAGAGCATCCACACTAGACACCCAAGTCGACCTGGTCCACGGTGGTGGGGAGACACCCCTTGCCAAGTGCCAGGGAGCTCAGCATTTGCCCCATTGTACCTGGGTACAATGGGGGCTGAGCAGAACAGGGACACTGGCAGGGCATAGGAGCAGGGTGGGCAGGTCTCTGTCCTGCCGTGTGGGGGGGGCATGCCAGGCTCTGCCTGTGCCAGCCACCCTGGCAGGGAGGGCAGTAGGGGAGCCCTGGAGCCTTTTAAGTCGACTTAAAGTTGATTTAGGGCTAATCTGTGTCTACACTGGCTAAGTCAATAAAGTTGACTTAGCCAGTAAAGTCGACTTTAAAGTAGGTTTTATAAAGTCGACTTTAATTTTCCTAAAGTCAACTTAAGCTGCTGCTTAAGTCGACTTAAGGAAAATGTAGTGTAGGTGCAGATTAAATTAAGTCGATTTAAGCAAGTTTAATTCGACTTAATTTGTAAGTGTAGACGCACCCTAAGGTGCCACAGGACTCTCGTAGTTTTTGCTGTACACAGACTAACATGGATACCCATCTGGAAACTGTCACCATTCCAAGTATTATGCAGGGATCTGATTTTCCTGTGCCTGCGTTTACTCCTTTCCTTGGTCCAACGGCCATCCTTAGGGGTGGGCGGAGCCCAGGGCGAATTGCCCTGTGCAGGCTCCCACCACCAAAATGCCACCAAGGCACGGCATCCGCCATTGCCGAAATGCAACCAAAGGCAGCATGCGGGGGGGGGGGGGGGCAGGGAGATAGTGCGGGACCCACCAACCCACGGGGCCCAGGGCGGTTGCCCAGCCAGGTGCCGAAGAAGTTCATGTGTAGGTAACCCATCAATGGCATCTCAGTGTTCTACCCATGTATGGGTGCCAATAATTGCATTTAGGCATTTGGAATATTTGTGGCACGGGTAGTGACAGATGCCATACGCACACTATTGCTTATTAATGCAGGAGGTATGGCCAGTGGTGGGGATGTATGATCTGTATTGTCAGGTGCATAGGGTCCAGAGGATCTGGACTGTACAGGGAGGTGTAAAATCTTTATCATTATCAGGGAAACCCTGTACTATATCAGGATGGACTGCTGAAATGATGCCTCTAGAGGTTTTTAATTCCTTTAAAAGGAATTAGCACTGTGTTGATTGCATTTAGTATGAATGGAAGCCTGATGCCTCATCTGATAGTTTTATTCTATCGTTTGCCTAATTCCCCCTTTTGCTCCCTCATGCCTTTCTACCTGCTTTGGTTTTTTCTCCTCCTCTTTAGTGGTGTTAATTAAGATGAGGAAGTATTTGAGCATCAGTTTTCCAATTTTCTGTTTCTTTGTCACAGCTACCACCTCTAATGCCCATTTTTCAACCTCAGTCTGTAACTAAATAACTTCTCTCTAGTAGTCCCTGACACACTTGGAACATTTCCTGTATCAAGACCTTTTTCTCATCATTTTTGCCAATCTTGGGCTTAATCACCATGGCAAGGAATTCCCATTACAAATACAGATCTTTCCATGCCATGGGGACAGTGAATTTGTCAGTCCCCACAAGGACCTTTATTCAATGTTTGTTCCTGTAGAAATTGTTTAATTATAGTTCCCGTGAATGAATTGATGGGCGCTATCGTGGATAAACAAATGTATTTGCCTTTTTAGTAACCTTCCCTAGTTACACATATCCTTTACCCCTGTAGAGGCTAGGCAGAGCGTGAGTATAGATCGCAATCCCCTCCCATCAGATCTAAATACTTGGACTGTATCTGTATCTGGGGAGCTACCTCTGGGAGCTACCTCACACCTGCTCAGATACTGGCTCACACCAACAACTTTTCTCAAATGTTTCTCTCATGAATCCACACACTCTCCCAGTAGTGCCTCCAATTTGTTACCTGACCAACTGTTAACTGATATTTATGCTTTCAGGAATTGATGAGATACTTGTTCGATAATGACAAAAAAGCTTTAATTACTATATTTATAAAATGAGCCTCCAAACCAAAAGTCCAGATTAAATGGACACAAATCAGACATCAAGAATGGTAACATTCAAAGCCCAGTAGGGGAGCATTTCAATCAACCTGGACAGTCTGTAAATAACATGCTAGTTATGGTACTTCAGCAAAAAAACCTTCAAAAACAGATTGTAACATGAAACTGCAGAATTGGAATTCATATGCAAACTAGACACCCTTACACTGGGTTTGAATAGAACGCCTGAATGGCTAAGTCATTGCAAAAGTGATTTCCCCTCTATTACCTTGTCAGCTCTTGCTGGTTTCCCTCTTCAACACTATTTGAATCAAAGGAGCTTTTTTAATTTGCGGAGCGAGGCTAGCAGTCTATCCCTCTGAACTGTTTGAATTTATCTTGTGACCCACCCTTCTCTGCATACAAATTCCAATTCTGCAGTTTCACTTTGAATCTGTTTTTGAAGGTTTTTTTTTTTTTTGCTGAAGTACTGTAACTAGCATTTTTTTTAAACGGAATGTCCAGGTAGATTGAAATTTTTCCCTTACTGGTTTCTAAGTATTACCATTCTTAATGTTTGATTTGTGTCCATTTATTCTTTTGTGTAGAGACAGTCTAGTTTGGCCAACATATACTGCAGAGGGGCATTGTTGGCCCATGATGGCATATATCACCTTGGTAGATGAGCAGGTGAATAAGCCCTTGATGATAAGGAGTGGGGTGAGTGAATAGGGGTCAGGGGCAGAAGGGATAAGGAGTGGGGTGAGAGGGTAGGTCACAGGGGCAGAAAGTGATAAGGGTAGGGTGAGGGGGGAAGAGAGGAGGTAGTGGATGGGATTGGGTAAGGCGGGCACAAAGGTAGCATGCAGGCCTCTTTTTGGAAAGTTCAAATATGGTAACCCTACTTAATAGAGATCCTGAAGCTAGCACGTAGGGGCTCTCTTATGATGAACCAGCAGGGTTCATCTCCCTATGACATGTCCATGCATCAGGTAGGTGGGGGCAATGGCTGCAGCTTATCCGACTTATTGGGGTGAGTGACCCAGAGCCTGGGTGGTGGCTTTGGACTTGGAGCTGAACCTTATTTGTAATGGTAACCATCAGAATAGTCCACAGCACAAGCTTGGTTTGCAGGAGCCTCTCTGGGGTGAAAGTCTCTAGCTCCCTTTGGGGACTGATCTGTCACTGAGCTGATTGGTTTGAACGCAATGCAAGGGCAGCCCCTGATGGCAGTTCTTCCCAGCCAACCTGGCAGGGCTGTTCCCCTGCACTCTCTGGACCTGGAATAAATGTGCCCTTCTGGTGTACCCTCCACTGGCTTTCAGCCAGCCCCACCAGACAGGTGGGCATTATGCCTCTTAAAGCGGGGAAACAGATACAGAGGGGTTGTGGGATGTGGCCACAGTTTCATACCAGCACTGCCAACCCTTGTGACTTCACCACCAGCCTTTGCTCTTGGGTGTCTTGCCTGAGTTCCAGTTCATGTGTAGACAAGTCCTGTAAGAGGAGGGTGACCTTTTTGGCCAGCACAGTCCCATTTTTAAGCCCTGTACCAACCATCCTGACTTTTATGGCAAAAGTGGGCATTTGTCCCATTTTCTCGTGCCAGTTTGATCTATTGACAGGAGCAAATGGGACAAATGCCCATTCTTGTCATGTAAGTGGGGTGTAGAGGAATGTGCAGGGGAATACCAGCCTCCCGCCATTTGGTGGGTGGTAGGACTTGGGCGGGGACAGGCAGGGTTTAGGCTTGCTATGAAACAGAGCCTGATGGTTGAGTGGTAGGGACTAATTGGGTGAACACCGACATCAATCCCACACTGTGTGGAGGGGGCCTCAAACAGGAGCCCCCAGATCAGCACTGCATGGAGGGAGGGCTAGCCCCATGCAGTGTCCTGTTTTCCCTTTGGGAAATATGGTAATCCTAAATAGTATCCTCTCTGGAGTGGCCTCTTTTTGGAAAGTTCAAATATGGTAACCCTACTTAATAGAGATCCTCAAGATGTTTGTCCCTGGGCTTTGGATTGTAATTTGATTGTAGGCTGTCAAATTACAGAAGGCAAAGGCAAATGATCACAGCAAATTGCTTGCTTGGAGTCTTGTGCCCCCATTGCTCACATTTAGGTGCAGGGGATTGTGGGGAGGCAGTTGTCCTCCACTCTCCCTCTCCCCTCTCCTCGAAAGGAAAAAAAAAAGCAGGAAAAGCTTTCCTTGCTGTTTCTCTGCCGCAGGCACAAGAGAGGCACAGTGCTGCATGCACAGAGGGGAAGTAAGTGAAAACTTTCCAGAGACGCAGGCAGGGGAGGGGCTATGTTACAACACACACTGGAAAAACCGGAAAAGCTGCTTTTTGGCTACATGGACCTAAATTGGAACTGCAGATTTTGACCTCAGTGCTACACCACTTGCAGGGGTGGTGTTACCAGGTTGAATTACAGCTCCATTTTTTTTTTCGAATTTAGTGCTCTGACACTGGAGATGAAGGCTGCAGAAGGTCATGATGCCAAACTTCATGGTCAGTGTAGACCAGGGCTCTGTCTGAGGGATTGGAGCAAATGCGGTTGTATTTTAGGGCGTAGCTATTGACAGTGGCAGATTTTTAATGAATTCATAATAGTGTAAGGTCCCCAATGACATGGGGATCCCAAAATTCAAGACAAATCTGACAAATGACTGAATTTAATGAATGTAGCAAATGGTGAAGCAGTCCAGGCTTTCTGCATTCTGTGAACTTATTCTGCAAACTGTGCTCTAAATGTGTTTTTTTGAAGTAGTCTAGCAAAGAATTTGCATCATAAATTTTTCACTGTTTTGGCAATAGCATAACAGCAACACGGTGTAAATGGAGGAATGGGCTCATTCTTGTGGGGAATCATCCTGGCTCATACACCACCCTGGTAAATTGGTTAGCAAAAAGATCTAAGTCCTCACTCCACTTCCTTTACCCAGAGGCCAGCCTAACCTCAAGGGCTCTCCTCCCACTGTCCTGTGTGGCAGGGCCCCTCTAACCCAGATAAGGCTGGGCCCTGGATTCCTTGGGTGCTCAACTCCCAATCTTGTTGTGGTCATCTAGGGCAGGAGTTAGGATGTCCCCACTGCAGGGTGTTAACTGCAGTGGGCGCTTCCCTGACTCACTAATTATTGCATATAGTACAAAGCAATACAGTTTATTCAATGAAGAGCAATCTAAAAAGCAAATAAAAAAATCAAATACTGAATGCCACCTCCTGGAATAGGAGCACCACATTGTATGCATCTCTGGGGTAAGCAAACAGGATATAAAAGGATGGCTTTAGGAGAGTTTTGAGGAGCACACCGTCTTCATAAGGTAAATGTAACATGGCTGCATAAGACTGCTCTTTGGAGCCTGGTATTGTGTAGAACCTTTTACCTATACCATATTAACAAACATGACTGACATGGGTAATTTGGTCTCAAGTACATTAGTAACAGTTTAAAAAAATAAAGCTCAGTTTCCTCCATAGATTAATTTAACCTCTACTGTAGAAAGACAATTCTACTCCTCTATCCTAGTGCTTGAGTTGATCTTTTACATATATTGGACCCAGACAAATGAGCACTTTGAACTTGACATATTCTATGGGAAGCCAGTGTACATAGCGAAGGACAAGTATGATGTGCTTGCAGTAGCTCATGTCACTGAGGAAACATTCTTCAGCATTCTGTATATGATTTTTGTCTTTTAGACTAAGATTTTCAGGTTTACTTAAATATTGTACCGCACAGATGAGATTTTCAGCATTAAATATGTACCAATACAGATAGTAAACCCCAATCTCTTTCTAAAAGCATTATGTGTATATTTTTCTCAATTTGCCCACAAATTCATGGACACTGTATCCTCGTCCTCCTCTGGCACTCATCCACCCATACTGGCAGTTGAACAGATCTTATGTAGCATGTCTGAAGTATATTAGAGGTATGTCTAAAGAAGTAGATAATGGGGGAACTAATTGTTTTTGGTATATTTGTTATAGTAAATATGGAAAAGGAATGAAAATGTAAAATAAAGAAATAGTTATAGGTTTTGTACACAAACTAACCTTTATTTTCTCACTTTAAATATGGAATAGAACAGTAATAGATGGTATAAAAATGGCATTGAACATAGGAATTAGCAAGTTTAATGCAATACCTTCTTTTCCCTAACCCCTTGGAGAAAGTAATGGAAAGTCATCGAGATTGTGTTACTCCTGCATGTTGCCACCAAGCTGCTACTTCATTGTTAGGTCTGAGAAAATGAAACAAGCAAAATTGACATTCATGCATAAACCTCGGCCGCTGAGATAACTAAGCTCTGCCATCTTCCAGATCAGACCTTTGTGGGCCAAGCGTTCTAGAGCTCTAGACCATGTACATCCCGGTAGAGGGGTCTAAAAACATCAACTTGACATCTAAATGAGGCCTGCCCATGAAAAACTCACCACCAAACTGACCACCACCAAACCAAATCTCATGTGTACTTAATTTGTGAGTGCATGTGCTGCTCTTTTACAAAGATCCAACTTTACTTCACAGACCTTAAGGTTTTTCTATCTGTCCCTCCCAAACCCTGAACGCAAATATCCAAAGACATCCAGTCAAACCAAGCACTCTTCCCCCAAACTAAAAGTAGGTGGACTACTGCCTTTAGAATAAGGTTGCCTTCCAATTAGTTTCAGACCAGTCTCTATACATCCAAACTTGTCATACATTCTTTCCTGCATTACACTTTTCCCTTTCCATATCTAGTGTAGAGGTCAGACATTATCCAGCCTTGACTGCTCTCTACCTCACCTGACTGAGAATGACATTTCTCACTGTCCTAGGGTATGATCTATGTAACTTTCCTGTTCACTTTTGCAATGTAATTGCATGGTTTATGCCAAATATGCCATTCCAGGGGTTCCTTCATGGTTGCAAAAAACATGCTCTGCAGTATTGCTATTGCATCATGTATGTGTACAGATGTGAGAGATGTTCCAGGAATTTTACATGGCTCAAGAGGGAGGTAGACTATCAGGTCTATCTCTCAGCAGGGAGGCTGTAGAGGTACAGAACAAAGAAAGGGAAGTTATAAAGGGATTTTCTTTCCAAATAAAGATCCTATAGTCTGACTTCCTGGGAAAAAAACAGCAGTTAAGGAAAAGATCAGAGCCATATATAGCCTGGAAAAAGCTAGTGTATAAACATTAGGGACTAAGAAAATAAATGCAAGTGTATGATGCACTACAATTTAAAAGGGCATTAATTTTGAAATTTAATTCAGTAATAAGAACTTTGATGATGTCTGATACCCTAAACACCATCTTGGACGAGATGGAGTAAAAGGTAGAAGCCTTATGTAAAATACAAAGATTGAGAAGGTATCAGTAGTGACTTTTTCCAGTAATAGTACTCAGGGAAAAGGGGGGGCCAACAAGGCAGACAAAATGAGAAGGGTGATGAGACTTCTAATGAAGTGCAGCAAAAAAAAGAACCCCCTCCTGATCTTTGGAGAAATGTATTTTGGAAGCAGCTGTTATATGAAAATAGGGACCAAACTGATGGGTTACCCACTTCAGGCTGGCATCCCATGAAAGAACTGTGCTTACAGCACCGCCCCCATCTCTTGAGTGAGGCACCAAAGGGAGGCCAACTACTCCCAGCCACTCCCCGTTGTGCAAGTACCACAGCCTGCTTCCTTAGGGGCATGCTTAACACAAGATACTTGAGGAAAACCCAGTGTGTATGTGGGTTTTGAAGCAGCAGCATTTGGTCAAAATATGTTGGTGGATACAGGTGCCACCTATTCATTAACTGGCAGTAGTGAAAAGAGTCTGTTTGAGTTCCCAGCAACAAAAGAAAAAAGGTTACAGGGGTTTAATAAAGCAGACCGTGAAGTCTTAGTCAGCCCTTGAATTCAATTTCAAGTTGGATCAAAACAGGGAATGGGGCAATTTGGTTTAATAGATTTGGATGGCAATGGTATTGTAGGAATGGATGTGCTAAGAAATCTTTAAGTAGGGATCAGTGTGATAAATGGGGTATTGCACGAAATTTCTTCATACCAATCAAATGCCCAGGCCAATAAATTACAAAGAAGGGAATACTGTGGCAGTCACAATTCCAGTCAGCCCCAATGGCAACAATTAGAGGTGCTAAGACAGAGCAAATAAATCTGATCTCCATACAAGAAGGGGACCCTGAAAAAGAACTGCAAAACCAAACTTGTATATGAATGGTTCCCAACCTATGGCCTGCAGGGTCTTTCAAAGTGGCCCGCAGCTCCCTCCTGCTGGCTGCAGAAGGAAGCCATTACTTAAGGATCCAGGAAGACAACAGAGACCTGTGGCACTTTTAAAGACTAACAGATTTATTTATCGCATTAGTCTTTAAAAGTGCCACAGGACTCTGTTGTCTTTCTACAATAGACTAACACGGCTACCCCTTTGGAATTTAAGGATCCAGGTGGAGCATGTTTCCACAGAGCTTACAAGACCTGTGCAGGCTCCTTGCTACAGCCATGGGGACAGGTCAGTGCTCCCCTTCCCCTGGCAGTAGCAGGGAGCAGAGCAAAGCGCTCCACCTAGGTCCAAAGTTACTGGGGAATCTACTGCAGCCAGAAAGGAGGGAGCACTGATCTTCCATTCCCTTAGTTGCAGAAGGGAGCCACTGCTTAGGGACCCAGGTGGAGTGCACAGAACTACAGGAAGCATACTGTTTCCCTGCTGCAGCCAGCGAGACAGCAGATCAACGAGGAGACAAGGATTTTTCTGTTTTATCGATAAGGAAAATATAACCCAAATGATACCAGGTGAAGCTCTGTTTGTTCTGGCTCTTTTAGGGATTGGTGCTCATTGGATCCTGGTGTGGTCGTGTGTTTGTTGATAAATATATAGTGGAGGTAGTCTAAATCAATGGTCTCTATGCATATTATGCATATTCACCAAGGGCAAATCGTGCCTGACCAACCTGATTTCCTTCTATGATGAGATGACTGGATTTGTGGATGCGGGAAGAGCCGTTGACGTGATATACCTTGACTTTAGCAAGGCTTTTGATACGGTTTCCCACAGCATTCTCGTTGGCAAGTTAAGGAAGTATGGGTTGGATGAGTGGACCGTAAGGTGGATCGAAAACTGGTTAGATCAACGGGCTCAGCGGGTAGGAATCAATGGCTCGATGTCTGGTTGGCAACCGGTAACGAGTGGAGTGCCCCAGGGGTCGGTCCTGGGGCCGGTTCTATTCAACATCTTCATTAATGATCTTGATGATAGAATAGACTACGTGCTTAGTAAGTTTGCGGATGACACCAAGTTAGGGGGAATGGTAGATACTCTGGAGGGCAGGGACAGGATCCAGAGAGACTTGGACAAATTGGAACACTGGGCCGAAAGAAACCTCATGAGGTTCAACAAAGACAAGTGCAAAGTCCTGCACTTAGGACGGAAAAATCCCATGCACTGCTACAGGCTGGGGACCGATCAGCTAAGTAGCAGTGCTGTAGAAAAGGACCTGGGAGTTATGGTGGACGGGAAGATGAATATGAGCCAACAGTGTGCCCTTGTTGCCAAAAAGGCCAATGGCATATTAGGCTGCATCAGTAGGAGTATTGCCAGCAGATCGAGGGATGTGATAATTCCCCTCTATTCGACACTGGTCAGGCCGCATCTGGAATACTGTGTCCAGTTTTGGGCTCCCCACTACAGAAAGGATGTGGACAAATTAGAAAGAGTCCAGCGGAGGGCAACAAAAATGATTAGGGGGCTGGGGCACATGACTTATGAGGAGAGACTGAAGGAACTAGGCTTATTTAGTCTAGAGAAGAGAAGACTGAGGGGAGATTTGATAGCAACCTTCAACTACTTGAAGGGTTGCTCCAAAGAGGAGGGAGTTAGGCTGTTCTCGAGGGTAACAGAGGACAGAACAAGGAGCAATGGTTTCAAATTACAGCTGGGGAGGTCAAGGTTGGATATTAGGAAAAACTTTCTCACTAGGAGGGTGGTGAAGCATTGGAATGGGCTATCTAGGGAGGTGGTAGAATCTTCATCTTTGGAGATTTTTAAGGCTCGGTTAGACAAAACTCTGGCTGGGATAATTTAGGGGGAGTGGTCCTGCTTTTTAGCAGGGGGTTGGACTAGATGACCTCGTGAGGTCCCTTCCAACCCTATGATTCTATGATTCTATGATTAATATCAGCTGTATATATTCATTTTCCAGAGCTATTGGAAAGGGTGCAGGAAGTTGGTTCACTGAAGTTACTCTTGGATCCAAACAACATTTTGGGCACTACTTACAAGTGTTTTATTTCCTCTGCCCCTCTCGCAACCCCAGGAACTATGTTCCCTCATGATTTTCCTCAACCAGGATCCCAAAAGAATGAGGAATCATACGGAGGGAGGTAAATCACCCAGGACAATGGCAGAAAGCATTAATAAATGGCTCAGAGATAATTGCAAACTCCTATCATCTTACAGTAATGCCCTCTAACCCAACCCCCACCTCACTTAATGCCACTGAACACCCATAAAATCCTGCACATGCATTAGTGGTGTAGCACGCTTCTAAATGGGTAACGGGGAAAATGATGCTATATTGCTGGAGTGGGCCCACAACACTGCCAACAGATCTCTATTGTGTTAAACATTATTGACCCACTAGTAGGGAAAAGCAGTGTGATAATTCATAGTGTATTCCAGCAAACATTTGCAATAGTGATATTGTACAGCCTTATATGAGTATATTTAAAAAAAGGAAAATGCCACTACCAATTAAATCCTCTGTCATATAATGCATCTGTGGTTGTATATATAGGAAAACTGGTTATAACCATTTTATGCAGGGCAGGTATTTGAAAGTAAGAAGAAGGGGAGATTACTTACCCTAACTGACGGTTCTTCGAGATGTGTGGTCCCTAGCTGGATTCCATTGTGGGTGTGCATGTATGCTATCTGCCAGAACCAGAACTGTTGACAGCGGTATCCGTTGACCCGCGTGCATGCCTTGTGTTGTCCAGGTGGTATGTCTGAGGTCTTACATGGCTGCACGGGTCAACGCCCCCTCAGTTTCCTCTCACTAACAGGCATCAAGGTCTATGCAGAGGGAATGGGGGACAGGATTGGAATCCAGATAGGGACCACACATCTTGAAGAACCATCAGTTACAGTAAGTAACCTTCTGCTTCGAGTGATGTTCCTTCCCTAGTTGTTTTTATCCTTTTAGAAGACAGTAAAGGGTGGGGAGGGGGAAGGGTTCTGCCATCATGGCCACTTAATCGTTAACCTACCAAGCTGAGGTAATAGCTACTAAAATGTCTGTTTTCATAGAAAGATAGGTAAGGAAGCAGGAGGACGGGATTTGCAGGGTGCCTTTGTATCGAGAGGACTAAATTGAAGCCCCATGCCAGAGTGGGGGTTCCTGACAGTAGGGAATGAGTTGCATAAACCCTAGAAATCTAGTGGAGGTTGGGTGGATAAAGACAGAAGAGCCATCAACCAATGTGAGGAAGGCACTAATGGCTGCTAGATGAACTTTTATGGAGAAATGGACAAGGCCCGACTGTCCAAGGTAGATGAGGTAGTTCAGGAGAGTTCGTATGGGCATGGTTGATAATGAATTATAGTTATATGAAGTCTGCTGAGTAAAGTGCCAACATTTGACTTGATAGCAAGCTCTGGCTGTGGAATAGCAGCTGTGTGTCATGTTTTGTATTGTGAGCCCCATTCAAATACCATACTGTGAGATGGAGTGGTACTGGATTGGAGTGTTGGATGTAACCGTGTTGTTGAGTATGTTCAGTAGGAGCAGGAGAGGAATTGGAGGGCAGTCTGATAAGTGCAGTAAATCCGAGCATCAGTATTGCCTGGACCATAATGGGGCTATAAGTATAACTTGTGCCTGGTCCTGTTTGAGCTTGCAGAGTACCTGAGGAATGAGTGAAATGAATGGTAAGGTGTACCAGATGCCAGGAATCTGTGGGATGAACACATCTCTCCCTCCCCCGCATCCCTCAACTTCCCTGTCATAATGTCTGCACTCAGTGTGGTAACTATCCAGAAGAGGAGGATGTGGAACTGATAGTGGGACTGCCTGGTTTTGAAGTGGAGAAATTTGTGGTGGGCTGGCGGATGTCAATATGAAAATAGGCATCTTTCATGTTGAGCTCCATGAACGAGGCCTCTTATGTGAGGGAAAAGGTGACTTGAGGTATCATTACCGCTCAGAAGCTGAACTTGCGGATAAATCTGTTGAGAACTTGGAGATCTAAGATGGGTTGGAGGTCTCCTCCTTTCTTCAGAATGAGGAACAAGGGGAGAGTAGAAACCATTGTTCTGATAGTGAGAAGGAACTCATTCTATGGCACCTTTCTGAAACAATGCATAGGAGATGGATCTAAGTTGTGTCTGCCTTGGTGGCTTGTGGCTGGGCGGAAAGGTGTTGAATTCTATGGAGTTCTATTCAAATCTCATCATACAATGTCTAGGACTCATTGGTCAGTACTGAAGCGGCTCCAGTTGTTGAAAAAGGGAGTAAAACTGCTTCTGAATTGAACAGGGACTGGGAAGGTGGTGGAGGGGACTGAACTCAGGATGGGAAGGGACCTGCAGTTCTCTAGTGTTGACAGTCAAAATTGTTGATGTGGACATTGGTGAGGGGAAGAGGTTGCAGATGTGGCGGCAAGGGAACGTCAGGGACATTGTGAGCATTGCTGGTGCTGCTCCTATGGTTGATATACTTGGTAACTGAGTCAGGATTGGTACCAAGGTCAATATCCTTGCCTATGTTAGAATCTTATGTGGGCTGGGTTATAAAGGCCCAATGATTGAAGTGTGCTCCTCGAGTCCTACAAGGAGTGAAGGCTTTTATTTGGTTTGTTGCTGAACAGCTTTTGATTATCAAAAGACAGCTCTTCTAGGGCTGTCTGGGCTTCTTTTGAAAATATGGAAGGTCTGTAGCCATGAGTGGCACTGTTCATGTATTCTAATTTTTTTTATCCATTTTTGCACTTTTTGGCACCGGAGTCACCGAGTCCACCCACAACATCTCACGCAGTTAACTGTGGCTCAGGAAGGGAATGGGGAACTCATCATTTAGAGGTGGTACCGCCCCAGGATACACCCTTGCGCGCTGGCCATGTTTCTTTCTATGTGTTTTGGCTGGTGATGTCGGAGCGGCCAATGCCACCTCCTGGTATGCACACAGATGCAATGCTTCTTCCACTCGGAATTTCCAAAGCCGGAACTATCTCGCCCTTACGGTTCTAGACAGAAAGGAATGACAGATGGAGCATGATCAGACTATACGGGACCACCTCCACCGTACAAACAGAGCTGGTGTTCATCACTCACTGAGAATGACTGGACATAGTTCTTAAAACCAGCTTGTCAGGGCATACTCCCCCACAAGAGTGGTGGTGGTGGTAGAACTTGGATAACTGTCATGGCAGTCTGTCCTTGTTTTTTTACTAAAACTAAGGCTATAATCTAACAGTACTCTAATTACTAACAATGTTTCTGTTTTCTTGCTACATAAGTTCGAGGGAGGAGGAGAAGGGTGTTCCAACTCACACAGCCACATAAGACCTTGGACATACCATGTGGATGATGCAAGGTGTGCACTCGAGTCAATGGACATTGCTTTCAACAGTTCCAGTGCTGGCCTATGGTGCACATGTACACTCATGATGGAATCCACATAGGGACCATTACTCTAAATATTCAATAAGAAGATTAATGAACTTTCTATTAATATATGAGAGAGAGAGAGAGAGAGAGAGAGTGCGTGTGCGCGCAAAAGTTCCATAAACAAATAAGCACAACGTTGAACTTTAAAGGCTGAAATTTAAAAAAATAAAAAAAAAATTAAAAAAAGGAAAGGAACTAAACTGAACACACACGCGTGCGCAAATTTGTGCCTTTTGTAGAATAATGGCATACAAATGCTCTTTCGATATGAAATGAAAGTGTAATTTTCAGCCTGAACAGTACCTTCAGATCTTATGAAAAATGGATATATGCATATAGTTCTCTGGGACATCATAATGTGCATGCTAGGATAGTGTATTTCTCAAGAACTTGATCCTCCGTAACGCAAATTTATCTCTCCTCTCAAACATGCCTTATAAGTGTTCTTACTAATAAATCTGTAATTATTTATCAGTTACTGTAATTAAAGGTAATTTAAATTTAACACCTAAAGTTAAAAAAGGATAAATTATACAAATTTCTAAAACTGCTTACCAAAATCTGAACTTAATTCATGCAGGGTTATGATAACTGTGCAACATGCACTTAATTAAAAGTACAAAACAATTGGTATTAGTCTTCTACTGCATTTTAATGCAATTCTGCATCTCATTGTGATGTTTTTAGTGTGTCAGATATCGGGTGTGGTCCTGACTGCTATACTGGATTAATGAATTGCAATATATGTACTTTAAAAGAACCCTAACCGTTACATTGTCCTAGTGAGGCAAATTCACAGGTTCTGAGGTATTGTGCCAATAAGAAGAAACCTGTTTGGTCCCTATGGCTGCCTGGAGCTAATACTGGTGAAGGCCAAATACCCACTCAGCCCACTAACTGGTGAAGGTTGAGTATATAAAATATGTCAACCATCAAGGAGGGGACACTTACCAGAGAGTCACTCTATTTTGAAATCTTGCCACTATTTTGTGTTAAGCAAGCACATTACTGAGGTACCATTCCACCATTAGCTGAAGGTAGGGTAGCATGTAGCAACAAGAATTGGTGGGAAAACAAGGAGTGGTTAGACAGTTTATCTAAAGGTTGGGTGCATTTAGATACTATGTTGCAATGTCGGCGTATGCATCAAGAGTTCAGAAAGTTATAAGTAAAAGTGAGAAAGGGGGTATAAGAATCAGAGTCAATCATTGTGTGTGAGATATAGGAAGCAAAGAGAAGAGACCAGAAGGAGACTTGATTTGAGAGCCGTAAGGAGCCACAGTCAGTGACCCGTGGAAGACTGGCCATCAGAAGTGGGACACCACCAATTAGCATCACTCTCAGTTGTATGCGACTTTAATTTGGGGGTGACAAGGGCTGTTTTATTGTGTCATGAAAGTGTTGTTTTAGAGATACTGCTTGTGTCAATTACTTACTGAACAGACATGCCATGTCCCCATGGTATTCCTGAGACAACCCTAGCATAGAGAAACCCTTGGGTTCACAAGCCCTGGTGGGATCAGTCACCCTTCCCTGTTCAGCATGGTACCATATCCCTGCCATTTCCTATAATGAGATCTTTGGGACAACCACTTTTAATTTACTGTATTGCCCATCAGGCTTTTTTCAGCCCCAGGCTCTTAAAAAATTCCTGATCATATACACACTTTCTTCACTGGGAGGGGATACAATGGCAACCTTATTAGAGCTTCCCCAAACACTTGGCTTCTGCATTCCCAGAAGAGGGTCACTATTTATCTCTTATTATCGATTTTTCAAGTCGATCAGGACAACCCCCATCCTCTCACCCTGCCACACCTAAATAAAACTTATGAGGTATGTAAAGCAGCAACCTGCTGATCTCCTGCCTTCATACATTACTACCAGCTGGACCTCTGCAAAATCCCAGGATACTGCCTTTGATCATAGGCTCTTGCAACTATCCTGCAATCTACTAACCAACCAGAATGTTGATTATAGAATGGGAGAAGAGATTGTCGTATGACCAGAGGAAAAGAAGTATCACTTACCAATAAAGATAACATTTCATTTTCTTCTTCTCCCACTCTACACCCTGAGTCTCCTTCTGATGTAAAGTGACTATTTTAAAATTTGTTTGTTTTGATGTTGGTCACCACCTTTCTTTCTGTCAGTAGCTCTAGCAGCTCTCTAAACCAGAGGGACAAAGAGAAGCTTACAGAGACAGGGGCAAAATCACAATTCATTTGCCTCCTTGCTTTTTGAAAGATTACGCCTGGCTGCTTGTAAAAGGTTGGTAGGGCATGACAATTATTGTCAAGCAGCTTTCTCTTATACTCTCTTTAAGTCCGATTTCTCTGATCCAGAGCCAACTAGCTCAACCCACCAACTATATATAAACAAGTATCACAAGGAAAGACCTCAAAGCTTGGCTCAAAATAACTAAAAAGTCTTGAGCATGAAAATAGGCTGAAAGATTAAATTAACAAAATAAATAAATAAAAATAAAGAACGCGCTTGGCTTGATGTGGTTTTTTTTTCTAATGGTAAATTCTGAAATCAAGCATAGGTAGAATAGTTAAGAACAAAGTCAAGTTTCCAGTTGCACTTGGTTTCACATTTATTCCTTCAGTACAGGTTTCTATAGTGATGCTGACTGGACTCATGAAAAACATGACAGAATTATAAAATGGTTCTCTCACTTTGTGACTTCGATTAAAATTCATTCAAACCTTATGGATGATTGTGTCTCTTGCCCCCCCTAGAATGATTTTTGTCCTGTTGGACTGAAAAAGCATGAGTCAGGAAAGAAAGGCGTAAGCAGGCTGTTCGAAGTCAAAAGGTAAGCAAAAAGTATCAGGTTTCAGTTTTTTCTGCAGAGTGGATAGCAATTCTGTGGTTGAGAAGAAACATGTCTATACTAAAAAAAAATAAAAATGAAAAGGTTATCTAAGTAAGCCACTGATTGCAAACCAAGGGTTTAAGCAACAAGACAGATTTCTAGACTAAGATTAGTTTACACTGGGATTTTAAGCTGTGCAAATGTCACTTTAGTATGATTATTAATACACCGAGTAACTCCAAGGAATAAATTAGAAAGCAAAAAGACTGAAATTCTCCACTTGAATATTCAGTGAGTATCAGTAAGTACCACAGAGCATCCCCCAAACCTTCTAAAAATGAAAGCAGAGAAGACGGACATCAAAATATAATGGCAAGTAAGAGAATAATGATTTTACCTGTATATGAGTACTTTCTGTATAAAAGGTACGAAAGCACTTGATAAACTGTTTTGCAACATTTAATACTGTGAATTTTAAATATTTCACATATCTAGGAATATCACTGGCACTGCTATTTCTGCATACAGCATTCATTCAATCAACATAAATGGAGTGGAAGTTATTCAGGATCAGATCCTGGGCTGCACGGTACAGACGACAAATTCTGGCCAATTAAGCCAGCAAAACTAGCCAAGGGAATACAACCCCTATGCATCATTTTGTGGCATTGTGTTTCCTATGCTATCAGCTCCCAAGGTTGTGTCTCCCTTGGTTGGCTCCCCTCTATTAAAGACTGCTCCAACTTACGCCAGCATTTACACCCTGCTCTCACTTATCCCTGAAAACTGGCCTTGCACAGAGCAGGCCCAGAATCAGATGAGTGCCTCACCCTGCCCCCTCAACATGTGGTACGTATTATGTCCCAGGACCTGGCTTTTAAGTTACATAAGAAATTTCAGAAGTTAGAATCACCAAGAATAAAGTAAGGCAGAGCACGAGGAGAAATGAAAGGTCACATAACAAAAGACAGCTACAGAAGTACTTCAGCCTCAACATACGAAAAGATTTCCCCCCCTCCAATATCCCCTAGGGCGATGGAATAAAAACGGGAGATGTGCTAATGGATAAAAATCACAGCTGGACATAATAGGGAACTAAGTAGCTCAGAAGACAAATAGATTAAAAAAAAAATCTTTCACATTTAGGTTGTTGGTTCAAGCCTATCCTAAACTGGCTGAAGTAGTTACCACTCAATGGATTTCTGTGAGAGTTGCTTGTCTTATTTATTTCTTGTGGACACATTTCATAAAGACCATCACCACAATTGCTGAAGACAGCAACAGAAGTGACTGCCAATGATCTGCGGGACATGGCAACTGATTATACTCACCCTTGGCATTGAGTTCGCGGGAACAGGATTGACACACATTGGCAGTGTGGTATGAGGAAGCTTTCTGTCGGCAAGGATTGCCAGTCTGAAAACTGCCATGATTACTGTATATTCATTCAAAAATAGCATTTATTCCGTATAAAGAATTATAACCTTTGCATATATCAAAAAGCACAAAACATTCTAAATTTACTCTGTGCACCTTAAATACAAAAAAAGCTGAAATATAAGAATTGTAACATAATAAAAAGGTGCCAAGGACAGTCACAGAAGAAAAACAGTCATAGTAAATTCAGTACCTTGCTTGCAAGATTTCCTTCACCTTGGTTTTTTTTATACTGTAATACCTTCCTGAAAATTCCACCAGCTTGCATAATTTGGTGACATCACTGTCAGATTACTCTATTGCAATCAGTGGGACTAATATCAGTGATTTCACAAAGTGATTTATTCTGGGAGCTATTTAACGAAGATGAAGTGTCAGAGAATTTCTTGGACACATACAAATTTTGAAACATTTGTGTCCTGTCTATTCCTAAACAACACTGTTACTGAGGCCATTCAGCCTCCATTTCTTGGCTTAAGTTACCTTTAATTTTAGATTTACATTTCACCTTTAAAAAGTAATTTAAATGCATAGCATAAAGACAACCAGCCAAAGAGCCACGTCTCTCATGTACATAAATCCACTTAAATCAAATTAGACAGGTGAGAAAGTAGGACTGAATACTGTTTCATCGTACCATTTGGTCCTCTGCTCACCTCATAATACATATTGGAATTTGGAACAGGTAGATTGCACACAGTGGTATTTCTAATACAATGACTAGGAAGGAGTACTTCTATGCCAATTTAAAAATTTGCAGGGGGAGGACACCAACATATCTTGCTAAAATGAATAGTCTTATATTACATTTTTATTTTGCAAGAAAATAAATTATACAACTTAAAAAATAAAATTCAAAAATTAAGCAGTACATCAAAATAGTTCAGCCGGACTGCCATAAAGAAACTGCTACCATTCAAAATTGTACAGCATTATCTCAGTATGTAGTGGCACACATTCAAAATTGTAAATACCATATGTAGATAGATATTATTACAACCTAGGAACTCAAGTTTGTTCAACACTCCAGACTACGTATAGTGTATATGACAGGAAACTTTCATGTACTGTTTATTTCACAAAGAATATTTCATATGACCTTAAAGAATTCACCAAGATTGCATCCCAGTCATTTAGAAGAAAATAGAAAACTGAATCTGAGAGCAAATCTTTCTGTAAAACTATCATATCTTTTGCCCAACTGTGTTTTTAAAATTTGCACTCTACAGGACAATGACATCCCAATGCAAATAAACGTAAAATGCTGACTATTCAGAACATAATTAAATTAAGAAAAGTTGGAAACAAGAAAGCCACCATTTGTTTTGTTTTTGAAATGTAACTATTATGTGCTCAAAACAAGTCCAAAAGAATTAGATAAATGACTAAACAGAAGTTATAGACATCAGTGGAAAGATAAAAATGGAAGACTTCAGAATTAAAACTGAGATCTTCATAAAGTTATTGGGCCAGAGAAGGATTTAACCGCATTTGTTAATTCAACGAAACAAATAATGTGATAAACTGTACTTTCACTTCTGTAGTAAGTTTTATTCCATACCTACATTCACTGCAACAGAGTAGTGGAAACTTGTGTTTCAGATGCAGCAGCTCTTTAAGCTGTCTTTGGATATACAGTCATAATTGTTGCCATGCTGCTAGGAAAGACTCCTTTTTATTTAGATCTGAATTCCCTCATCCCCAAAACATTTCACCTGAATATCTGCCTATGCCTCAGATAACATCAGCTTTAAATGCATGTTGGTGAAAGTGACCTGATGAAGGATGCTAAATGTGATTCTGCATCTTTAGGAAGTTCCTAGTGTGAGCCTCAGATTCAATTTTTTGTTTGTTTGTTTTAAACCTAACATCCATTTCAAATAAAAACCATGGAAAATATAACAATGGTATAGGCATACTGTCAATTATAAACTCCCGGATCCAAATAATGAAGTGTGTTTAGATAACTTTCAGGTTATAATTTTAGTATATGCTAGAAGGAGAGAAAGGAACAAATGCAAGTAACTAGCATTTAAGAGTTTGCTGCTGTCTGGATGCAAAAATGCACAACCAGGACATAACTGTTTATGAAAGTCAAATTCAAAGTTGCCTACTAGATTTTGGTAAGAGCTAAAATTGAGTATTGCTCACTTTTATATTTAACATGCTTCTGTGTGGCAATACTTCATGGCTATTATTCTCTGATTTATTGTTGTAAACTGTTATATATTCAAAATAAGTGCTCAGATTATAATAATAGAACTATTTTAAAATTCTGGCTTGTTCATTATGGCCTTCCTCCTGCCCCCGCCCCCGATTCCTCCCAAATGAGCATTTATTTCTCTTCATCTTAAAAATCAAGTTACAAATGTTGAAAATTTTGTGACACCGTACAAAAATTCTATTCTTAGAACAAACTAATTTTGATTTTCTAAATTTAAAATGTTGGCGTGTGTGTTACTGGCAAAAAGCAGAGAGCACCATTTACTTTTGATTCTGAATAGTAACATTTTAGGGCTAAGAATCTGACACTTCCATGCTACCATAAAGGTAAAATATGTTTTCACAGTATCTACTCATTTATAAGCATTAATAAAGGCATATAAAAGTAGCAGACAGACTTCAGTCAGAGTTTTATATTGTAACATATCTGTTTTTCTCCCTCTCTTGCATGTTCATGAAGCCTTTCTGGAGTTGAAGATGTTTTATTCCAAATACGCATTGTTCTAAGGAACTCACACTGGCACATACTTCAGTGGCAGGAGACACAGCCCTGATCAACAGTAGGAGTTTACATCAGTATAGCTGTATCTCAGGGGTGTGAAAAATCCAAGCTCACAGTTCACTTAAGACAGTAAAAGCTCACCCCCACAATTTTTTGTTATGTTTTGTTAAATGCTCTTATTTTACACATTATAGCAACCATGCAAAATCCAGCTCCTCCACTCACCTAGGGTAATTTTTTTTTTTTTTTTTTGGAAGACTGAGTAAAATGAAGGTGTCCCCCCCAAATGATTGATATCATAAAAGAAGCAAATAAGCAGATTTTGCACCTGGGTTGGTAAATTTTCAAGGCAGTTATGCAAGACTGCCTGATACCACCCAAAGTAAGAGTATTCACGTGACACTGAGTAAAAGATGACTTACCTTTCTCCCACCCCCAAAGGCAGACTCTGCTCCAGTGGTACCGATTTCATCAGTCCAGTATGGACTGGAACATTTGAGAACAACAGGGAGTTAGATATTACCAAATGGCTATTTTACATTTCTGAAGAAAGAAGTAACATTTAAACTTTGCTAAATACACATCAGGAATTTTGACCATTTCTTTGCATACACTAAAAATGGGAATTTTTCTTCTTTAAACCTTTGCAGGTCTTCTTTAGTTATGTTCTTTATTCTCCAGTTCACTTCAAATCAATAGGCAGCTGCCACTGCTGCTTTATCTATTTATTTGAAAGAGATAGCCTTTTAGACAGTTAAGAGTCTAAATCCTAAAACCTGGAGCAACAGAATACCTGGATACGGTCTACTGGACATGTACAGAAATGGCAAATGGCTATTTTCTCTTAAGGGAGTTATGCACTAGTTACTTTTTAATGCCTTTGGATTTATGTAGTCACATTTGAACATATGGAATACAAATATTAAATGTACAAGGGAATAAACTTAATATTTCTGTTGACGATAATAGACCCAGCCATGAAAAAGTTTTTACGGGGAAGAAAGCTTCACCTTCTCAAAAGGATTGTAATAAACCATCTGTTTAGATAAGATAAACAATGTATATCCAAATGTTTACAGAAAATAATATAAAACAATGATCTCCTGCTTAAGGAAAAACAACATCCAGAAGTTGGAAATATTTTTATGTCACTTGTATGTCAATATTAAAATCCAGTTACTAAATTGAAGCACTGCTTGAGCCAACAGGTTGTTACTGAAACAAATACATCTCCCTTGTGGTGCATCGGTGTCTCTCTCAAATGTTATACATAACAAGGATCACCAAAGGTGGACAGTACATTTACTCTGTTGATCCAAAACACAAAGTGAAAGTGCTACTTCTAAGTCCTAATTGCATTTTAAAAAAACCCAAAACCAAACTTAATATCAGTTCCTCAGTGCATGAACATTTAAAGGTTTCTTTTCTTGTGCAAGTCCTGTTCATCTAAAAACCCAAACCTGTATTCTTCCTGGTGGGTATAAATCAAATCTACTTAAAAAAGCTCACAATGGGCTCTTCATGAATGCAAGTTTCCCACAAAACAGCATGCTGTTAAAAGTGTGCAACATGAAGGGAATGCCATCATGCTCGCTGAATGAGATTGGCAAAATACAGTCCTCTTGAAAGATAAGGCAGGGATTTTAATATGTAATGAAAGTCAAAATGAGTCCTTCACCACCACAAACTGCTGTAGCTGTCTGTCCAAGCACCCTTCAATTTGTATTCTCAGCATCTTAGAGTCTTCAAATTATGCCATGTATATGAAGGTATTGATATCCGATTCATCTCTTCTGATATATTTGTGCTCTATAAGCCATTCAATTTGCTCTTTTATCATTTTCTTTTGTGGCAAGAACATGTTTTTCAATATTTCTACCAGTTCAGTCTGAAGCTGAGCATTAGTAATTTTCTTCCGCATTTTCATTATTTGGATAATAGCCTCCTGGGGAGGGAGGATAAAAAAGAAAAGTGTTTTTGGAAATATCGGGTACAAGTGACAAAAGGAATACATAGGGTTAATTGGGAGGCTGTGGAGAGGAGAGAGAGAGCAATTCAGCTTGATGAAGAACAATTCATGGTTTTCCTCTGTAAGTTGCTAATAGGAAATTTAACCTGTCAGCTTATAACATTAGATATTAAAGAAAGTATCCATAGTAGGCATTAGTAAAAGCAAGCCACAGCCAACTTCGCTTTCATTCATGCCCATTCAATACTTCAGTGGCTGTGCACAGCTGTAAATGAGGACAGGATCTTACCATGACAAAATCACTCCACATATATGCACACTTAAACAGTGTGAAATGTAATAACTATGGATTAAAATGGGTGAGGTGTCTAGCCTCTAACATCTGGAAAAATAACGGATGGTACAGAATAGGTTGGGATCACATGAACAACGCGATAGTCAAGGAAAATAAAAACCGAGGGAAAAAAATAAAATAAAAACTGACCAAAGAAAATACTTGTTCCACACAGTGCAAATGACAAACTGTGGAATTCAGTACTGCAGAAAATTGCTGAAGCCAAGAATGTAGCAAAACTCAAAGAGGGATTGGAAATTTATATATGGATAGCAATATCAAAGGTTATAAATGGTAATGCCAATAAAGACTTTGGAAGAGATGCTGAACCTCCTGGTTCAGGGTTTAAGCCCATCTCTAACTATTAGAGACCAAGGCAAGATCTAATGTGGAGGGCAGATTACTCCACATTCACTTATTGCAGGGTTTTTACATCTTCCTTTGTGGCATCTGACAGTGGCCAGTATTAGAAAGAGGAGAGCGCACTAGACAGACTACAAGTTTGACCCAGTATGGCAATCCCTAGATTCTTGCGAAGTCTGGTTTAAAACTACATGTTTTACTCAACAATACCTAAAATGGGAATAGCAAGGATTTTATTGTCAGTATCAGTTATTGCCTGACCAAGTGCCTTCAGTCACCCATTACAGAGAAAAAGGGCGCACACTATGCATTTAATGACTTGTAAGAGGAAAAGATGAAAAAGTGTGGTTCTCCCTGGCCTCTCTTACAGCAGAATGCCTACAGACTACTTTGGAATGATCTACACCAGTGGTCGGCAAACCGCGGCTCGCAAGCCACAAGCGGCTCTTTAGCCTCTTGAGTTTGGCTCTTCAGGTGCGGGCTCCCCAGAGGCGGCGTCGGGCTGGCAGGGCGCCGGCCCCTGTTAGAAAAGCCTGAGCCCCGGATCTATTCCGGGGCCCAGGAACCCAGAGGACTCCAGCGGAACACATGTTCCGCTCTGTCCTACCCCGCAGGCAGGCTGCTGCTCAGCTGTGAGCAACGGCCGCCAGCCGGGCTGGGGAGTTTTTAAATGTCCTGCCCTGAGCATGCTCCGAAAGAGCAAGTTCAGGGCAGGAGCAGCCTCCTGGCCAGCCCAACACCGGACGTCCCTGTGGCTTTCCGGCCAGGTAAGCTTGGGGGCCGGGCAGGAGCGCGGGTCTGCCTGCCTGCCTGCCCCACGCGGCCGGGGCAGCGGGGTGGCTGCGGCCGTGGCGGGCTCCCGGGGTCACACCCGGGGACTGCCTCGACTTCCCGGGGCCGGGGCCAGGGCCGGGGTCAGCCTCCGTGGCTGGGGTCTGATCGGCCCTGGGAAGCCGCCGGTGGGGCCGAGCAGACGGCATGCGGCGGGCTCCCCCCGCCCCCACTCTGCTGTGTGCTGGCCAAAGCACTCTCGCGGCTGCGAG
>ML685902.1:3565793-3605128 GCA_007922175.1 Pelusios castaneus
TTTTCCTACCTTCTCTTTTTTCTTCCTTTCTCTTCCTTTCTTTCTCTCCTAACACCTACTTTGATTTGCTGTTACAGCCTGACCTGATGCTATGTCATACACTCCCCTGCATTTAATTTCCTTCTAATTACATCAGAAAAGAAGGGCAAAAATTATCTTCAAACAAATATAAGTACAATTTGGCACTCAGAAGGGCTCAATTTAAACCTCTAACTCAAATCTAAGCACCCCACCCCTGTACTGTTCCACTAATGAAGCTCAAATTTGATCTACTGAATCCCCTTAGAAGTAAGAAGTTAATTCTGTTTTCAGAAGTCAAGTCAGTTTTTGGCATCTCTGCAGAATCCTCTCAAGTAAACCAGCTAGTTGCATTTTCTAAGATTTCAGCACTTGCTTGCTAGGAACTGGATTGGACCATTAGCTCATTTCACATAGGTCACCAGAAGGGTAACAAGTTTTCATTTACTACTCTTTGGTTCCGGATACAAACAACTTGCCTAAGTGAAAATATCCAATGCTAATTTTCTGATTTATCTAGTAATTCCCTAATACACTGTTAAAAGGTTTAACACAAGTTGGAAACAGTTCTAAAGCGATGCTATTGAATTTAGTTATCTTAAAACATCTGTAGATTTTTTTATACTGAAAATACCAAAATGACAGCGTGGATGCCATCAGGGTAAGCCGGAGGTTTCAGCAGATAAGCAAGGGACAGACAGGCTATTGGCACCTAACACTAATTGAGAGTGTTGCTTTGAGATCCAGGAGGCATCCAAGGCATCTGATAATGAGGAGGGTATGAGCCTCCCTCTCTTAAGCCGGAGACAAAGAGACATTAGATTTGAAGGGAAAATGGAGGGAAGGTTGAATTTTCCAGTTAATACTCTGACCCTTCTTAGCAGCTAGCTCCTCATTGCACTCCATCTAAATATTTGCAACTGCACCAGACACCATACTTTAGCTTGAGGTTTCTGCTAGAATGATCAGCAGCAAAATTAACCACATTATCATCTTTAACAGTCTTTTGTTTCTAAGTTAATACCCAACCGAAATAAATGTGGTTTGGGCAACAAACACCTCTATGTACCATTGTATCAGGTTGCACAAGTTCACCTTTTTTTCAAATTCTGAAGGTTTCCTTCACAACCAAAAGAGCTAAAGACTAGATCTTTTTCAAACGAAAGCTTACATTGTGGAGCAATGCTGCAGAGCATAAATTCCTATGCTGAACACATTTATGAATGCTCAGTCCTGCCATAAGAGCAGGGGACTGGATTACATAACCATTCAAAGTCCCTCAAGTCCTATGAAATGTTCCCTCAAAAAGCTGGCATGCATTGTAAACCATTTTTACAGACAACCTCATTTTGAATCCCCCACCTCACTGGTGAGCACCTGAATAAATAAAACAAAGGAAATACAGTTTTGAAAACAGACTTTTAAGTTGTGCAGAACAGAAAAAAAAAATACTTTTAGACAATAATGATAAAAACAGCATGATGGCACAGATTCCTTGTGCTCCGCAGGCTTTATGAGGTTGAGCTTCATGCTATTTTTATCCTATTTAATAAGTTTTTCATGTAGGAACATCTCAGAAACAGAGATAGATTTGGTGGTGGTAGTAATAGTACATTAAACAAAAAGAGAGAGTTTACATTGTTCTGCTGAACTTTACTTACCTGGGTTCGTAATATCCTTAGCTGGACTATTCCTTCATTCTCCTCTTCTCGCATTCTCTCCGTAGTGAGTTGCAACCGGCCAATCAAGTTTATCTTACCCCTTTTCTGAACCTTAGCATTTTTTCTGAAAGAGTCATAAATACACATGAATACACACCTGGTTTACGTTAAGAAGGAATTCACATGAAACTGACAGAAGAGCCACACTGACTGAACAGTACTGCAGCACTGGTTGGTAGTGGCTAGTTGGCAGTCGGTACAAAATGAAAAACCCACCCTCCAAAACACCTGTAGGTTAGTTTAACTACATGCACCTACAAATGAAACACACACATAATAGATGTCTGAAACTGACGGGCTAGACTGCTGAACTGTGGTATAATAGAGTTTTACTGATACAAATATTTCACATATATTATAAGTTCAGG
Source organism: Pelusios castaneus (assembly GCA_007922175.1). Taxonomy (NCBI): domain Eukaryota; kingdom Metazoa; phylum Chordata; order Testudines; family Pelomedusidae; genus Pelusios; species Pelusios castaneus. The sequence continues at coordinate 3,567,901 of ML685902.1, forward strand.
GTTCTGGACAAGAGTTTATACAAACAGTAAAATTAGGAAGTTGGGCTAGTTCTTTGTTCGTCACAGAGGCTGTTTGTCTAGCTCAGAAACATATGGAAAAATCAGATAAATTATGATGAATATGATAATCATGGTGAAGGAATTGTTCAGTTTTCACTCCCAACATTTTTCCGTACTGCTTCCTCTGTGTCATGGTGTCCTATCATCCCTTCTACTGGTGTGTGTTCCAGCAAGGAAGCAGTGACATCTTCAGCCCTTTGCAAGGGACTCGGCAGCAGCTGCCACTGTCTCCCCACCCAGGTCAAGTCGCGAACAGGAGAGTCATAGAATATGATCCCCATGACAAGCCATCAGCCCTATTCATAGTTATTCATGACAAAAAGAGCTAAAATCTTTTACATAAAGTGCCCTGAATCAAATGTATGGCAATCAGACGTTAACAAATAAAGCCTTGCATCTACAGCATCTTTCATTCTGAAAGATCCCAAAGCACAACGTGTGATCTCTACACTCTTCACTGAAATATGGTTACCTCTATGGTTAAGATATAGTAAGCTCATCCACTTTTTAACAGTGCACAGAATCAGTGAACCGTGTAGAATGAGAAGTGAAAATATCATTCCTGTTGAAACAAACAAGGAGCCCCAGGGCACTTTTAAAGAATAAAAATTTTTTCTATCACATGAGCTTTTATGGGCAGAATCCCACACCATCGGAGGCATGAAATGGAGGTTACCATATGAAATGGGAAGTATAAATGTGGAGAAGGGTAAGCCACAAAAAAGGGAAAGTCAGCAAAAAATTCGGAACTGACCTTGTGACTTACCCTTCTCTGCATTTATACTTCCCCATTCATATGGTAACCTCCATTTCATGCCTCTGATGAAGTAGGATTCTACTCATGAAAGCTCATGAGATAAACAAATCTGTTAGTCTTTAAAAGTGCCACAGGACTCCTTGTTTGCTTTGTTGAACTAAACTAACATGTCTACCCTCTGGAATTGATCATTCCTATTGTTTCTGACACAGTAGGGTAAATGTGGACAGCATCAATCTTCTACTCAGATTCTGCTCTAATGCACTTATTCCTGCCTTATGTGCCATGGACTCATGGGAAACTACAAGACATCAGAACCGCAATTTTGTATTTCATTGCTAAGCGACTAAGAAATCAGCTTATTTCAAGTGCATTCCTTTAGTACTAAAACATTAAATAGTATTTTCATTTTCAAAGAATATCTTACATTAAACTGAATTCCTGGTTCACTGAGAAGAGGGTTCCTTCTGTAAAGTCTTTGGGTGAATTGACTTGAGGTTCATACAATAAAACTTGACGTTTCAGCTTTGGAAATGCTACAAGAGACTACACAGAAAAGGGGGAAGACCATGAAAATTAAACATCAGGCTCTTTATATAGAACCAACCAACTTTTAGGATTGAACACCACAACAGGGAGCTGTACCATCAGACCACTGTGTAGTCTTATTTGACTGTAAAAAGCTCATGCATATGCCTGGCATTCATGATAACCTAAATCAGTATCAAGTCAGCAATTTATTAAATATTGTTGCGATACATTATTTACCTTACCTTTCTTTTTAAAATGTTTTAATATAAACAGAATCATTCAGAAGAGCTAAAGTGTATGAACTCACTGCCACAGAAATGGCCAATGGTAAATCTGATCCATTCAGATTTCTTCTTCTAGAGTTTTTGCTGATCTAAGTGGATTACAGGAGTGTTCCCCCAAAAAATCAAGTCACTTTTTAATGAAGTAGTAACTGCTGAAATACTAAAATTTGCCCAGTCCCACCACAAAAACAATTACAATTACATCCTCTAAGCAAAATTTGGCCAGAAAGACTTAGATGCCTCCAAAAGTGTAACCTGGCCAATCTTGGTAGGAGAGAATGCCTACAGATATAGGCTATACATATTAGCGTAGAAAACAATAAAGCACCATTGCAGTTAAAAAGCTAGTTAGAAAAGGTTTTTGCTCTTCAGTTCCAAAGCTCTACCGGAGTTAGTACTTTCAAAAACTTTCCATGTGATTAAGTATTAAATGAACACAGAGAAGAAAGTTGTTTCAAAAGAAAGAGAAAATACCCATAAAGTCCTCCTAAGTTCTGCATCAGGGAGCTCAGTTGCCAGTTTAAGATTTTCAAAGCTGATCTTCTCTCTAGGTCTTTGGTTCCATGCAAACAGCACAGCCAACTGAAACGTTGTTACCTCTAAATCATATTGGCCAACCTCATTCTTAAATGTTATCTATAAATAGAAAAAAATAAATTTTTGTTCGTCAGGGTTTTGGGGTTTGTTTGTTTTTTGTTTTTTTAGTACAAATGTTTTTTGCTTATTACTTAAGAGAGAATATAGATTTTGTAAATTAAAAATGAATATTGAACTCCATATACTTACAATTCCATTGGACATGAGATGATGCCAGTGCAATTTTCTGCCACTGTGATTCTTTTTGTAGAATTCTTCTACTTCTGGGATGAGGTCTTCTAATTCCGTGGGTAGTGACACAAACACTTTTTCAGAACTCCGAGACCAGGCACCAGCATTTAAAATTTTAATATTCACAGAATCAGCTACAAAAACAGACAGTATTAAAATACTTTCATCTGAAAATATACCACCATACCAGATAAAGGAGCATTTTAACAGTTTTTGACCTTAAAATAAGACAGTTTTCTAACTGATTGACAGATTATGTTCAAACTGGAATCTAAAAATTATAAAAATTCCTAGTTTTAGAAGCACTATTTTTTACAGCGAGTCAAGAAATATCAGAACACATTTGAGAATAATAAATACCTGGTAGGGCCAATTTATTATTTTTATGCATTTCTTTGAAGGCCTGGTTCAGGTCTTCCGATACTTTAATATCTTGGAACATCCTAGCCAACTTGTTTACATAGTCTGCTGGCATACCGACTTCCTGTATAAACAGATGACAAAAGACACCACAAGATAAAAGTTTGCATACATCGATCTTGAGGTTTACAATAACTAATTTAAAAATAAATTACTTTAGTACAAAACAGACTGTTGCATTTTGTGATATAGCACATTACAATCTTTCTGACATCAGAAGTATATCACATTAGGCTTGAAAGAAAATTCAGTTTCAAGAGTCAACATAAAACACACGGGAAAAACATTAGGAGATTGATGGATCCCATGAGTTGAAGAGGCTTCAAACTCAAAAAGTTTAAGATATGCAGATAAAAATCCAAAATGTATACTTAACTTGCACATGATTTCCAAGAACATGCTTGCAAATCTGTTATTTGGATGCCTCAACCACCAGTTAGTAGCGTATCTGGTCATCTGGATGGTACATACCTGATGCTGTACAAATTCTGCACACCTAAAACATTTTAAAACCTAAGCCCTAGGGCTGCGCTCTTGATAGGGCAGGAACAAATCTACTGACAATTTCAAACCACAGGGTTGGCCTATCATCCAATGCTACAGGAATACATGTACAGGATTTTATAGAATCATTTTCAGAAAGCCAAATCCCACTTTTATGACCTATTGTATGGACCTCTACCTTTGGAATTTCCATTGTGCAGCAGGCTTACAAAATTAGCCTAGACTACATATACTTCTAATATTAAAAAAAAAAAAAAAAAAAAAAAAAAAAAAAAAAAAGTCTTCCTGAACATGAAAGCTGTATCCTTTCATAAAGTAAAATAGTTCTGGCTGAGCTTTTCCCCCCAATGTTAAGTTAGAATTCATTTTACCCCACATATCCTTTTACATTTATTATACTATTAAAATGACAATTCATAAAACATTGGTCTCATTTTCACAATAAACTAAAATTTAATCTGTAGCTAAATTTTTTGTTTTAATAGTTCCTTTTTGGAGAGAGAAGATGATATTTAAATAATCCATGGGTCCTGTTCTACATCTGCAAAATGTGGGAATTTAAACAGAGACATAAAATAGCCAAGCTGGACTATAATTTAAAATAGAAAAGTCACACGCCAGGAGAAACACATTTAAACTGAAAAATAAAAACTGATCAGCAGTAATAGGAACTAACAAATCAAACAAAGTTTCAGGATACTTACCCTCAGCCATTCCACCATATTCTCTTCAATTTCACTATCAGCTGATATATCTAGTATCAGACGCCTTGTTAAATGAGCTTTGTGGTATCTCATGAAAACATCCTTATTTTGTACGTATTTAAGTACCAAAAGCTGTTAAAAATAGATTTCAATACCTATTTATTTTCATGCCAAATCAAACAACTTAATTTACAGGTTTTCCAAAACTGCTCCCACATACCATCACATAATGGGACTAATGCAAGGTAACTTCAAATTTCCTTACAAAAAAATCCCATTACATCTTGTCACCAGTTGTGAAATTGCTATATTAACATCATAATCTCCAATTGCTGCAACTGACAATCATGGAGAAGCAAGCCCTTCAATGGTGTATTAGCTCTGCTTTGTATTTAAATCTTAATTTCCTGTCTGTATTTTCAAGATTCTTGTCTATTATGCATGCATTATGCGTATAGGACTTGTATTAGTGTAATACATAATATATAAATTGTAAACCAATACCCTGACACTGCTGTCCTGTGACAGCATATGGACCTATAAATATTCCATGTGGAGGTTTCAGAGAACATACATGTTTAAGTAAGAACTATTAACTTTCTAGTGCAGCAATTTTTCTGAAGACGAAAACTTGAAAATTGACTACAAAAATAAAGTGACAGACAAAATTATTTCTTAGCTTAATTAAAAAGAAGTTGAAAACATGCACATACCACTTCTTTAAGCTTTGCTTCAATTTCTTCAGAGGTGAGTTTTTTGCTTAGTGGTGTTTTTCTTAACAGCATGTCACAGTAATTAGCAAGCAGTTCAGGGCATTTGGACTCAGGCTGTGTTTTCAATCCAACCCTAAAAGCAACATGAAATGAAAACCCCATAAAAATTGTAAAGAGAAACCTGCTATATGAGAATAACAAGAAATTAGGATTAAAGGCAAGGGAGTAAGTGATGAGGTAAGAGATCCTATCTTAATTAAATTGTATCAAAATGATGATTAATTCCCTTTTCAGTTCCCCGTACCCCCATCCCATTCAGTCAAACAGTAACCAAAGAATGACCAAGTGTTTCCATATATCCCTTTCTCTATGTCACTACAACTAATGTTGTTTGGTAATTTCAGAACTGCAATTAGCTAGGATTAATTTCAAATGGTAATTTGTCTAAACGTCTGAAGGCTGGGTGTTCACATACTGGTTAGAGTTCCAGAAAAGAAGTTGTTACTCACCTCATGCAGTAACACTGTTTTTTTGAGATGATTGTCCCATTGGGTGCTCCATTGTAGGTGTATCTGCGTCCTCGAGCTGCTGATTGGAGAACTGTGCTAGCAGTGTCAGTTGAGCTTGCTTAGGCGTTACGCTACTACGGTAGCCTGTGCACGAATGCTAGCCACTCTCAGTTCCTTCTCTACCACAGAGTCATAAAAAAGAACTCTGAAGTAGAGGGGAGGCAGGTGGGTAGTAGAGCACCCATGGGGACATCTCTAAGAACAATCATTACTGCACAAGGTGAGTAACTTCCTCTTCAAGTAGTGTCTCTATGGGCATTCCACTGTAAGTGACTCCTGACCACTAACCCCCTTTGGAGGGCCAGGACTTCTGAATTGGGTTAGTCACAAACACTGGTCCCAGGGAGCCAAAGATGGCATCAGAAGCGGAGTCCCCAATAATCACATAATGTTCTGTGAAAGTGTGGTCTGATGCCCTTGTCGCCACTCTGCAGATCACTGAGATGGGAATATCCTTAAAGAAGATGAACAACGAGGAGATTGATATTGTGGAATATGTATGGATTGAACCCAGAAGGGTCATGTTACGGATTTGGTAGCACTGTCTGATGCAATTTGACAAAGACATGGACGGTCTTTCAGCTGATATCACTGAGCCCTTAAATTTTCTGCCATGAAGAAAAATAGTGTAGGGTACTTCCTGAAGACTTTTGTCCTATCAAGGTGGGCTGTTCTTGAGAATTCTTATTATCTGGACACAAGGATTTTTTTTTCTGACTTTGACATTTCTACCTCAAAAATAGACAATGCCCAGATTGAGACCAGGTCCTTCTAGACTTCGTGACAATTTTGTGGTCTCTTGACTGCATTTCTCTCCTTCAAAGTGCAGCTTGAAACTGCTGCCTTGCTGTGGAAAGCCACAGTCTGCTCACAGGCCACACAAATTCTGTCAACAACTCCCCACACATAGTCCACCTATGTCTCTTTCTTCTTTCATTCCACTTCCTCCATCGTTATCATCTCAGAGAAAAAGTAACAAATGTGTTTCAAACTATAAAAAAAGCAACAGGATAGAAGTTGATGACAATGGTCTCTTCCTTCCTGCCTGATTGATTGATTCAATGGCAAACATTAAAATAATTGAGGGAAGTAGAAGTTGCAGTTACCCTAGCCAAGGGGAATGAAAATGTTTGGTACTCATTGGCAGCTATAAGTATGACTTCTGAAAGAGGACTATCCATCAGCTCAGTTTGTGGAGAGACATGAATTCCTTCACTGATATAAACCGCAACACCAGATTTACATGATTAATAAAAATGCATTTTAATAGTGGCAGGTAGTTGTTTTTTAAAAAAAAATCACTTTCCCTAAACAGTCCTGGACTACATCAATTTACCTCAACTCTAAGCCATTATAAACAATGTAAAAGTATTTAAGCAACAGAACCCCATTACTGTAAGTAAAAGCCAATTTTGATAGGCTACATTTATACCATTGATCTGTTGTCATGTGAAAAGGCTTTTTTCGCATTTCTGTTGCACTTTCAATGCAAGGATCCCAAAGCACACAAAGTAAGATGTAGTATGACATTTTAAAAATACCACTAGTGTTCTTAAAATATTTAAAAACATTATTGAACTTGCCTATTCAAATTTAAAATTTGATGTACTTGATTCATATTAGAACTTAAAATGCTTACCCTTTCTGCTTCAATGGCAATTCAAGTTTAAATATTGTAGCATCATTCACAACTGCCTTATATGCCTAAAATGAATAGTTAAAATAAGAGTATAACGACTTAATTCAACCTTTTATAATGTATTCAAATATGAAACAATTCACAGCTCCCTTTTTAAATGTTACTAAAGTAAGTGTCCATACCACTTTAATCCAGTTCGTTTGCTCATCAAATATGTTTCTAGGCTGCTTTTCAACATATTAGCATTAGCCTGCTTCAAAGACAGTCAAATGAATCAACTGATTTTAATTCGTCTGTGTTATACACTTCTGGGGCTTGTCAGTGATCTCTTCTGTTCTTGTAGGTCACCTTTCTTAAGCCCTGATTCAGCAAGATACTTCAGCAGGTGTCTAATTTTAAATATGTGAGTGGTCCCACTGAAGACAGGGGACTATTCACTATCATAGGTACAAACAGAAGCATAAATACTTTGTTGAATCAGACATTCAACAATAAACCCTCAGCACAGTCAAAGTTTTCATAGGTGCGGTATAATTCAATAACACTACAGGCTCTGATCCAGACTGGGTCCTTCAGGCACTAACACAATACAAATAATAAAAATCAGGTTACCAATTATCTTAAAAAATTGTAACTGGCCTTTTATCCTATATGTTTATTAGGATAAGAGCAGACAACAATAAAAGTCTAATGGATTTTAGAGGCATAATATGGCTTTCAAAAATTCAAATAAATGAAGACAAAAGATGAGCTAAATTAAAACATATACCTTATCTCTGGCAGTAAGAAACCTTGGGTCATCTTGAAAAGCTTCTTTAACCAGCTTACTAAATCGATTAAATAATGTAAGCAATTGTTCTACATATTTTTCAGAATCCTAAAGAAGCAAAACAACAAAACAAATGAAAGCAACCAGTCTCCAGGGGGGAAAAGAATAGTATGTGATCACATAATTAAATACCATCATAATACATTTGCATGACTAATGCACAAGTAGGCAGACTTAAGTGCTTCGGCTTTACAATTTTTACATGCTTTTAATGTAGATTTTTGTATGAAATTTCCTACTTAAAAATAACTTATGTGTATACAGCAAGTATTATATTCCTTATAAATTCCAAATCAAGTCATTTTCATTGGACTAATGAGAGAGATATCTATGCCCCAGGGGCAAGGATGTGGTACCTAATACATGTCTATCACTTCTCTCCTATATGGCTACCACTATTTAAAAGAAACCAAATCATCCCCACTTTAAGATTTTATTTAAAAATCCTGTCAGAAAAACACTCTCTCTCTCTCCTCATGCCTGAAAAAAACAAACATTTCAGAGAAACTTCCAGGACCCGTCCCCCCCCCCAACCAAACCCCCCACAAACCCCATTCTTCAATTCAGAACAAGCATGCTAAATTTTAATCTCGAAAGGTAAAATGTTCAGAAAGTTGTAATCAATTGAAAAGTCCTTTTTAATTAAATTGCTAATACAACTGACTAAAGGCACTCTCACTCTTATTTACCATCTGCACATTTTCTTTAAATTACAAATACTGGATCCATTTTTCAAAACACATGAAAGTTCAAACATGCAAAAAGATTCAGATGTAATTATACAAAATTCCTGTTACGAGGTTTTAAATTCTGATCTCCTTAAACAAAAAGGAAGTTGGTGTTTGTTGATATATCTAGTACACTTAAAGGTGTTTTAAAATTCACATGCAACACCTAGTAATGCCAGTATTTAATGCTTGCTTTCTTCTTTGCAAGAAGTTCTTGCTTTCTTTTGCGCCCCCCCCTCCCCCACCATATACTTACAGTAGTAATAGTTTCAGCAGCTGCTACCATATCTGCTAGTCCGGCACTAACAATATGCTCTTCCAAGTCTTTTAACATGGGCTCTATACCATTAGGAACCTTATCCATCAGTGAAAACATTAGATGCAACTCTGAAAGACACAAAATACTGATGAAACCACTAGTCATTCCACATGTAACAAGCAAACAATGATTTAAGTAAAAATTGTATGTTCTGTCCACACTAATATCTCAAATGGGACCAAAAAAAGAATAAAAATAAGTAAGCTAATTCAATACGAATACACCCCTTCAAATGGTTTTATATTAATATTATTGAAACATCTTCAAAATCTGAACTCCAAAATCTGAACTCCACTAGGAAAAGATTCTTTTCTTTGAGAAGTTAGTAAAAATGCTTAATAGAATATTGGAAAATAAAATCTTTTCTGTATTCTCCAATAAAAAAAATGATCATAGGCAACCAGGATTAAGTTGACATATATATACTATCCTTACCTTCTATCAATGTTTGATTTATTTTCCTTTTTGCTAGATTACCTGTGTACATACGTACACATGCATGCAGTTCAAAGTACATGCATCTCATTACGTAAAAGTTCTCCGCCCACATCCTATGTATGTCATCTCATTCATGAAGTAGAAGTTTGAGGTATCTCTCCACCCACCTCCTATATTCAATCACACTCATCCTCTCTGACTGCCCCAACTTTCGTAGTAACAATGGATCTCAGAATTGGAAGCCTACAATCATGTAGACATGGAATGGACCATGGATACAAAATTGGGAATGGACATCAAGCAGGGATGTTTTGCTTTTTGGGACAACCAGCACGACCAGCTGTGACTGTGGATTCTTTAGTCCCCCTTTTCCTAAACTAATACCGTCTCTCTTTCTTCTTCCCTACCGTATTCACAAAGAGTGAGAAAGTAATGAGAGTAACAAAGGCATACCCAATCTTTCTCTAGTTTTTTTCCCCACCCCATAAAGAAATTAGTTCAGCAATATCTGAAAGCCAGAATTGCAGAGAGAGAGGAAATTTACTGATTGTAGCTTCCATTTCCAGATGATCACCACAGAGTTATTTTGTAATAAACATGATTATAGCCTTTGACTGTGCCTGTACTTGGTTTGTATACATATATATCACTTTATGCACATATCTTATTTCATACATGTAGATCTTTCTTTATAAGTTTAAAAAATCCTGGTTTTATAGTAGTATATTTAGTGTAAGTGGGCATAACTTTTATATTAGTAACTGAAATGCAAGAGACCTACAGGCCTCTCATTGTAAGAAATTATAAGATACGTCTGTATGCAATAGCTCTGCAATAGGAGTAGCTGAAGTTAAAAATATCAGGGTGGGTCTTGTTTCACTTTGATAAGACATTTTCAGATCCTAATATATACGTCAGTAGGTGACTAACAACTTTAGGCGAGACTTTTGATAGAACACTGCAAAACCCACAAAATTCATGAACAAGAAAAGGGGAAAGGTGATATGGAATATTCTAGTAGGGGAAATACATCAATTGTATGCATGAACCCCTTTGAACCAATGATCTGAAGGTACCCTGACAATTTCTGGAGTGAGACCCATATTTGGGTAAGGAAGAATGAAGTAATCTAGTTTATTTTTAGAGGGGTATAAAGTTATAAATCCTGTTAGGAGAAAAACGGAATACAAGACCTTGGGTTCTGGAGAACAGTGAAGCTTCCAGTCCGCAGCTCTCAGCTCAACCTTTCTCGAGAAAAGAATACTACAGATCCATCTTGCTCTTTCTTAGCTATCTCTAGTCTTTGTTATTTTAATAAGTTTAAATGTGTCAGCTAGGGTTGCTAGACTCTGCACTCCTCAAGTCAATTGGAGACACCAGACAACCTTCTTAACTTCTGGATGTAAGTATAAGCAACTATAGCAACTATAAAAGTTTTAACAGGAAACAATCTATCAAATTAAAAACTGCGTAAGATTTCCTAGATGCATTCTGCATGTATAAGCTAATTATTTCATTGTACATTTATTAATCTTTTCTTAATTTTTATGCTTTTGGCAATAAAATAATTTTATAAAGTAATTTAAAGTATCTGTGTGATAATCACTCAGCCATTCCCTGAGGTTTCCTAGTTCAAATATATAAATAACTACCGTGGTCAGATTCAGACGTGAACCTGAACTCCCTAGCAAGATTTACTGGCAATCCCAATTAAAATTCTAAATTCCAAATTCCTAATCTAAATCATAAAGAATCAGACTACAGTGATGTTGAAGTGGCTCAAGAGAGAAAGGACAAAGAGACAAAACTCCCTTTAATTTACTTTTCCTGTTCATATAGGAATAAAGACCGCTTCATGATCACCTCAGACAACTGAGGTTGGGGCTATGGATAATCCACAGTGCGCTGAATCATGAGAGCGCCACTTCCACACAATTTCAGGGGCCTGAAAGAAGAGTCAAAAGTGGTGGCTCAGCATCCATAGCATATTTTAGCTGTACTGCAAGTGTTGGTGGAATTGTTTTATGGAGTTGGAATATATAGAGCCCAAAAGACCACCTTTACTTTTACTGTCTCCCTTCCTTCTGTCCCTACAGAGGGAAGACAGAGACAACAAGAGAGAGAAGGAAACCGTCAGTGTCTGTGAGCTAACGATGGCGTGAGAACCCCCCAAAACCACAGCCATAGTCCCCCAAAGACAGCAGAAGAGGGGATCTGCCCTCAGATTTATAGGAAGCGGCAAGACAATCTAAAAATTTTAACAGCTTAATGCAATGTAAGCTTTTTGAAAGGGATGTTGGACTGGAGACAACTATTTAAATTTTGAATTTGTTTTGAGTTTACGAAGAGTATTAACATGGTTTTATCAAATAGAATTATTGTATGCATATAACCCCTCGATTGCCCCCACCCACCCAGGGTTGCCATATTTAAAATGCCCAAAAAGAAGACATTTGCCAGGGGGAAGAGGAACTGAGGGAGGGGCACAGTTGGGGGCAGCAAGATGAGGTATTTGAGGGATGCTGGAGGTGTACATGTGGGATGGGGAGAGGGGGGTATGCAAGGGGAATATCTGGGGCTGTGAGAGGGGGGACCTGCAACCTCACTCAAGAGATGAGTGTGATGACACTCCCTGTCATGGCGGCAGGGCAGCTGGCACAGCCCCTTCCCAAGGCAGGGAGCTGGGGCCTGGTTCTGTCACCCCTCCCAACTGGGCTCTGAGGCCCCGGGGTGGTGTCAGGTGGCCCAGCCCCCTCACTGCCCACCAGCCCCCACCCGACTCACTCACTGAGCCCCAATGCCAGCACCGTCTCATTTTCCCACATGGCTCATTTGCCCCGTCCCTGTGCTGTTGCTGGCTGGCAGTGATCGAGCTGGTGGGGCACATTGAGCCCTGCAGCCCAGCCTTGCCACACACCCCATGCTAAATAGACCCTATGCTGGGGGCGGGCATGGCTCCAATCCCGGGCTGGCTTCACTCAAAGTGTCTGGCAGTCTGGCCCGTAGTCTGCCTACTGCCTACCCTAATATAAATGAAACATAAAAGGGGTGAAGGATACAATGTTTATAGATATGGTTGCATCTTTTAAATTAAGATTCAGCTATTTTCATCTGCCTCCTTAACCCAGCCATCAAGTGGCTGATTTCTTAGAATCCACAGGGCAAGGATGTGTTTTGAAAAGGGATCTGAAAGAGATGGTAATAGCCTTATGGATCAATTTGAGAGAGGACATTCCATTGACAAAGGACATCATGGGAAGATGGTGTAGCCATGGTGGTTCCAGAATACTGCAGAGACAAAAGTAGGTGAGGTACTCTCTTTCATTAGTCCTCATCCACCTTCTCTCTCTAGCATGGAAAAAAGACACAGATGCATGTGAATAACTAGTGATGTTTCAAAGGAAAGTACCTTATTTGAATTACCTCTGTAGCTTTGTGGTCAAATAAACCTTCTGTGCTCCTTGGGGACTGAAAGTTATACTGTTACAAGGTTTAGCACTTTCCTTCCGTATATTCAGCCTTGCACTAGTACCAAAAAAGTGTTGCTAGACTGAGGGATTCAGTCCTGCACAGTTTTAAGATCAGATACCTTCTGAAATGCCAGGTCTAGAAGTGAATGTTTGATACTCTCTGAAAGCTGGGAATTCCAGTTCTCACATTTATATAGAAATGAAAACACCATACAGTTCCAAAATGCAACAACAATTTGATTGCAGGATCCTGCACTTTTAAAAATAACTTCTACTTTCCATTTGTCTTGGTCAAATTCCCCTACTTTATTTCTGACATTTTACTGTCTTGAATGGCCAGCAGTTCAGCACCTTCACAAGTCTTTCCTACAGATCACTGTCTCAAAATCTCTAGAAGCAAACTCTTCAAACCATCTTTTAAATGGCATACAGCATTAATCTTCAGCTCTCTCTGATCATGAAATATTGGATGTGGAAACAGGTGAAAGACTTGAAGAGATGCTTTATTCGCTGCCCACTACATCCTTTCATAATATTAGTTCAGGAACAGAAATAATTTTTAAAAGGACAACTGTTTCCCTGTCTTCAGAACCAATACCTTGGTGGAAGAAGAAGATTCCCAGAGAGGGGCTTTTTATTTTTAAATGACTTAAGTTCAAGAGGATGTCTCTGCAAAAGCTCTGAAGAAGAGCCTCAAATCTGAGTGAAATATGAGAAAGGAGGCACACGCAATCATAGGGGTAAATAAATACTAACCTACAATTGGCCTTTCACAAAAAAAGTTATCCTATCACTCAAACTGGCGTATTGAAGGCATAAACACAGTTAAAAATGTATTACCCTATGATGATGCAGGCCAGCATGCGCTTTTTGTGGAATGAAAGGGACCCATATGCAGCAATTTTCATACTAAGAAACATGTAGACTGCCTGTTACAAAATAGTAATTAGATACATTTAGCAACAAATCCTTTTTTCACCTAGCTGACCCTGAGTTCATGCTGCAATGCTTTTTAAGCTTTACTTACTTTCTGTTTCATTTCGTTTGATCATGCCTTGGCATTCAGCTAGAATAGTCTCTTTAAATGATGTCACTAGGGCATTCACACAGCACTCCATAAGCTGAAATGTATTAAGAAACAAAATTAGTTTATTACAATCCTTTGAACGCCACACGTTGTTCCATCTCGCTCACATTCTTGTTTAATCTAAACACCAGCCACTGCTCATGAACTACAGCTCAGTAAAATGGTTCAAACTCATCAGGCTGTACTCGATACAGAAGTTAACACAACATGAAACAAAAAGTCCACATTTCAGTGTGTTTTTAAAGAAAAACGTGTTTTTCTCTGAAACATGTAGTATGTTCCCTCATAAAATAGTCAGCATCTTAACGCTTTTGTGGCCTCTTCACCATAAGGGAGTTCTGGAACAGTAGCCACCCTATTTAGCTACCAAGTACACTTCCAACAGCCAAGAATAGATCTCATTCCAGTGCACCCTACCTGACCTGACTTGGTTTGCTTTGAACAAGAGCCTAATAACAATTCTAGGCTGGAAATCAAGGAGGAGAGTTCTAAGTTAAAATCTATGTACTTTACTGTATTTTCTTCAGAATGTTTAGTAAGATCCCAAACTACAAACCAGGACCTACTTTTTTAAATAAATAAATAAGCCTTATAGTGGCTTATATCTTCTGTCTACAATTACATGTTATAATAAAAATGCAAGACAAATTATGATCAAAACTGACATCAGAAGTCTACTACTATTGAAATACAGCACAATTTTACTACATATACAACTATCTTTTTATACTTACCGCTTCTACAGAGTTACATTCACGCCTTGTTTCTAGATACCGTAATGCTCTTTTCTCTTCTTCTTTTAATTTAGCATCTGCCTGTGCAGAAGCAGAACAGCAATCATTTAAAGTACTAAAAGAGAACAGTTGTCATCATATGACTATCTTTTTACTTACATATTTCATGTAATTCTGTACGCCATTTTGCTGTAAATAAGATGGGGCCTGTGTTCTATAAAATCTCTCTGTTGAATCCAAATATGCCTTCTCAAAGTTATCCCGGTAAATCTGAAGTTTATCTTCAGGATTAGAGCAAAGGTTAACTGTAAAGAGAAAAAGATAGCGCTTACTCTAATTTTCAGTGCTTTGAATGTGATTAAAAACCATTTATTTCTCTTGCTAATTTTTTCTTTTGAAGATACTGAGGATGTGTTTACACAACAAAGAAAAAAACCACAGCTGACCGGTGCCAGACAACTTGGACACACGGCTCTGTTTCATTGCTGGAGCCCAACCTCTAGGATGGTGCCATGGACTGGGACTGCACTGCCAGGGCTCACATTCAGAGGGGGCTCTTTGCAACAATGAGGGGTAAAACTAAATTTTTTAAAATGCAAGCTTCAATTTTGCCAAAATTGGTGAGCAGGCTCCTCATTGGCCAATGAAAGTTTCTTATTAGCCATTGAAAGTGCATTTAACCACAATGAAAATCGAAACAAAACCACATCCCATTTGTCAACTTCTAGGTAAAGGTATGTTATGAAAGCATGTAAACTGGAAAGGACGATGCAGCTGAGATCACACTGTACAAGACATACCATACGATTCTCTAACTCCAATAACAAGTTGAGAGTCAAAAGCTTCTCCTAGTCTTTCAGCATGGACCAGCTTCATTGCACTGTCCTGAAGTCGATTCTTTATATTTGAAAATATGGACTCATTCCACGTATCAAGCATAAGCTAAACAACAACAACAAAAAAGGTAAGTCAGAAAGGGATAGGTAGAACTTCAAATTAAAGGCATGTCTACAAAAGCAGTTACTGCACAGCAAGCTGGGATGTAAATCTGAAGCACTCAGGCATGCCATGCACTAATGATCTACACGAACACTGCCAACATGCACTGGAAGATCCTTAGTATGCAATGGTATACTAAAGGATGTGACAGGACCCAATACCAAGGACTTGACCTTGGACGTAAATGTCAAATAGTGATTGGCAGTTGGCAGACCACAATTAGTAAGTAAGCAAAGGGTATGTAAAAAAAGTAAATCACTGTTGGATTGCCTTAGGTTTTCATGAGTTAAATTGAGCTATTAACATCCAGTGCTGCATGATCACTGTGAGTACAATGTAAAAATAATCAATGAGTTACCTAGCTATTGCAAAGAGCAGTTTTAGTTAGTTATAGTTTCCATTTAAAAAGTTATCGTTATATGACAGTCTCGTTATACTTTTATTAAATGATTGTCCCTTCATTTGGTTCTGGTGGGCACCAACACCTCAAGATTTTTGTACCACACTTGAAAGTCAGACCCAATGTGTTGAATCTGAACAACACTGGAAGTTCACTGGTGAAAGTCATATTTGTACAGAGCCAAGCACTGCCAGTTGTTCATTAATTCTACAACTATGAAGCATATATGTAAATTGCATATTAGTCATCTTTAAGTTTGGGTTATTCCTTCCTTCCCCCCCCCCCCCCCCCTTATAAATCCTGGTTTGCTTCTTTCTGTGATACAGAGTACCTAAAATTTGATATTTTAAGCTCTGGCTTTGTTTCTGCTTTTTTCTATCCTCCTCTTGACATTTGTTATTTACTTTTTAAAAATGTACAGTATCTTTGTGCTTTATGATAACTGCTGTAGCCTCAAGTTTTTAAGTGAGCCAGCTGTTTACTTGAGGTTCCAGTTTTGTTGTTTTTCACTGTCATCAGCCTAAAGGGTACTGAATCAATTTGGTTTCTGAAGGATGATTGTAAACCGACTCGTCTTTCAGTGATTCCAATAGTAATGTCTAGGAGCCTAATCTTTTGGCAAGTCTGGTAAAGGATTACAATTTCCATACTCTCTCTCCATTTCTATGGATTATACAGTTTGCTATAGTGGGAATCTAATGAAATGCAGATGAGTGTTTGGAAAAGTTAAAGAGCATAAAGACACTTTAATCTCAGCCTCTTTGTGGAACCAAACTCTGCCCTGAAAAAGTTCAATGTTTTATTTTATTTTTAAACATGCTCAAATCAGATTATTGGAACTGAATTAATGCTCAGAAGTTAGCAGTACTTTTGGAAGTCATTAAAATAAAGAAGTTTCTTGAGTTGTGCTTCAGGTTAGCTCTCCTTTCATATTTAAAAGGAAATTTAAAATGAAGATGTCAAAATAGAATAAGTAAATATGTTCATTACCTTTGCTTTTCATTTAAAATTTCACCTCAGAGTAGGTAGGTGAAATACTTAACTTTATATTGTGATATAGGATTCATATAAGAACAACTTGTGAGCTTCACATGACACTGTGTGACAGTCACCTCTTGGAACTGGAGAGGAAACTTGCACTCAGAATTAATAAATGCTCATGTTTTAACACCTGGAAGCCAGCAAAACTCAAGACCTCAGTGTGAGCTTATCGCATTGTCCTAAAAACTGGCTCTTAACAATTTATAGTAATGGTAAGATACACAATAGGTATACTACATATCTGATAGTTTAGTGAAACATGTCTAAACAAAATTTAATTTAAAAGCCACGGAGTGCCATTTTTTGGTTGCTATTCAACATAAAATGGTGCATTTTAAAGTTCTAAGAATGAATTATTATAATTCAAGCACTCCAAAAGCAATCTCCCTACTTACAATTTTTAAAGTAACAATACAAGATTTATTGATAAAGGAGATAAGGAAGATGTGCTTCTTTTCTCAGCAAAGAATGTTTTTCGGTATTATTAGCTACCCATCTCAGTGAAGCTTTAAAATTGCATTAAAAACCAGGAATTTCAGGGAAACAAACTCATCTATGTTTAGAAAACATGATTAGTATTATCTTGAGCAACAAAAAAAATCAGACAAGTGCCTCAACCTCTATTTTATACTAATGATCTCTTCTATTTGATTGCCAGATCAGCTGGGTTTTGTATTTCTATGTATTTTTTGTATCTGACTGTCACGGCACGTTCATGCTATTTAATGGGCCAGTAAATGTAAACCCATTGACCTCCAGCACTTCAGGTTTTAAAGTGAGCAAGATCAGAACTATTTTTTGATAAACTTTTAAAACACAGGAAGCTGCTCCACACGGATGAAGGAAACAGTCAGAATTAGTGCAATATTCGATAAGTGGTAGAGGGAAAACTCAGAAAAGGAGCAAAGTTTCAAGGTGACTTAAGCAAAGTAATACTCCAGTACGGTGAGGTTAGTTAAATCCATTCTTTCAACTCTGGAACAATCAATAGTATAACGAGCTAAATCTTTTATGTTTTGTTACAAAACTGTGAGGAGAAAGTGTCGCTTACTTTTCGAACAATGCTGTCTTCTACATTGGATTTCTTGTTGCTCCCCTGCTTACCCATTAAAGTAATTTCTAGTTGACAAAATGGTTTGGGCAAGATATCACACTGCGTAAAGAATTTGCGCCATTCTACTATGTATGCTTTTAGTAAAGCAGTATCATCTTGATGACTTAGTACTCTCTGGAAGGAAAAACAAGTTTGTAAACAAATTTATATAAAACCAACATATAATCTTGTCTACATGATAGAAGTATTTTTGGCATAACCTCAGGTTTGAATTTAAAAAGATATAATCCTCCATATAACTACTCTTCTTCTGGTAAAAGAGTGGCTTTTTGGTGTTAGGTTATGTTGCCTGTGAAGAGGTTCGGCTCTTCTTGGTTTTAATTATTCTTACACCAGAATAAGTGTCCACAAAGGGGTTATATCAGTGCAGCCAGTCTATGCAGGGAAGCTTTACAAGGTCTATTTTCTACCTTATGTGCAGTAGAAAGTTTAATTCAATATGATCTACTGATTTGGCTTTAGACACCTGCACTTTTAACAGTTGTGCTACACTAGCACATACGGGTGACAATCAACTTAGGCCTCATGTGCTAGACATTGCTATTTTTGTAAGATTATGCAACTAACACAGATTATGCATATGGTCGCAATTTGACAAAGCACTTAGGCATGTGCTTAAGTACCAATAAAGTTAATGGGACCTCAGCACCTGGAAGGGTGTTGCCAAATAGAAATAGACTGCTGTACCTGGGCCTAGATAAGGAAGGGGTTTGTTTGAGTAAAAGATCCTTTCTGGTATCAATGATTTTCTAGGAACACAGTTTAGATTTATTTTTCCTTCCAAAACTTTCTGTCTTTGCACATCTTTCACTCTCTACAAAAGCTCTCTTATCAACACACTACAACATTATTTTATATGTATTTTATCTAGAATAAATTCACAAAATCAGGTGTCAAGTCAACAGCACACAAAAGCCACTGATATACAAATGACCTACAGCATTTGTCCAACTGGTAATTCATTAATATTCTGTCAAAAGACTACATTTGACCCTTTCTTAAGCAAAACCATGAACGTGCTAGTGTACTATTGAAACCAGCTAGAACAACTAAAGAACTTCCTTGTTTTTAAGAGTTTATCTTTATTTCCAAACAATTTTTTTATAAAACATAAATGCTGCTAATAATAAAATATCTTTGATTTGATCTCTTCTTCTGTTTTGTTAGGAATTAAAGTGGTCTTCACTGATGGCTAAACTTAGAATATTCTAGCTATATCCACAGCAAGATAGACAACTTGCAGATCACATCCCTCCAAAATGAATTTTCTAGACAATATAAACCAGAACTAGAAAGAGGTTTTTTATTGTTCCTTTTCCATCTTTTTCTAATCATACAAAAGAGATTGCTTTGATGCTGAAACTTTGCCTCAAGTCAAAGTTTCAGCAAGTGAGTGCTTTTATTCGGGCAAGTGAATGAAGGAATACTTCCAAGGAGACTAACACATACTGGATGAATAAAAATAATGGTCAAGTCTCCTGCACAGTGTTTAACAATCGCTAATTCTTTATTCTCAAAAACAGTATCCTTTTTAGACAAGGTAAGCCCTCAGGATAAAATGATTCTGTTAATAAAAAATTTTCAGTATAATTGTGACATTCAAAGCAAGGTACACCAATGTCTAAAAGGCCGTTTTCATTGTGGTAAAAATTACTGGAACAAGTCATGCTTTAGATGCAAAGAGGTTTACAGTTATACTTTCATTATTTTAAATGACAGTGTAAATTATCAAAGGTTGAGAACTTACTGCCTGTGCTTGTTTAATAAAATCAAGGATGTCTTCTTTCAGAGCCTGATGGATTTTTGCTGGACCTTTATCATCCCACAAGCAAACCGCATGCACATCCCTAGAAAACAGTTCGTACATCTTTCAGCAAGAACTACACTTACACTTAATTTAATGAAGAAATTCACAATGTCTAAAGAGTCATAATTTACGTAGTTCCCCAAAGGAAACAAGTACATTCTACACAGCAAAACAAAAAGCCCACCAATACAGTGACTGCGAATGAGGGCACATGTCCTCCTCTTTCTTAAAAAGCACATCATAAAGTATTTTGACATGTATATAATATTCAGGGTAGGCCTCAACAAATGGGCCACACTCCTGGGGCTAGCCCAAAAACGAAGGCACCTAGGTATGGGACACCTTAGGACCACCCCTCCGGACACACACCCCAACTAAAGATCGCCACCAATTTTAGCAGCAGTGCACAAAAGGCCTCCTGCCACTAAAAAAAGCCACTGCCCAGAGCACTTTTGGCAGGGGTGGGGGTTGGGAGCAGCAGTGCTGAAAGTGTTGGAACTGGCAGCTTTCTTTCTTTTTTTAACACATCAGGGGGCATTCAGCTTCTGAGTACTACGGCGTAGCGAGGCGCCACGGTCAAATTCCTGGGCACCATGGTGACCTGACACCAGGGATTTGTCGAGTCCTGATTTAAGGGCTCTTAATTTTAGATTCTATCGGATACACACCCCAATACTTACATATATAAATAGGTGCTTATCCAAAAACCACCAGAAATAAGTACTTGTATTTGACAGTTTGTCTACGCAGATCAGTAATGAAGTCTATGGGGATTTGATTTCTAAAGCACTAACAGTGCTGCATATTTATTGATCAGTGAAGGCCTGCTGGTAAGCACTTAAGGTTCTCTAATGCACTTTAACATCATGCTTTTGAAACAGTAGTATGTTAAAATCCCCTAGGAAACAATGCAGGGAGATTACTTTTTATGTATACCACTGTAATGAGCAGTATATAAAGAAAACCCCCCCAACCCTTCCAAATAATGGACATCAAAAAAAAACAAAAAATTTTTAAAAAAAAGCCCCCCCCCCCCAAAATAAAATTCATAAACCCAAAGTGATGCCTTAATAATACTGGATGCAACACTGTATTTGACAGTCAAGCAGAATAAAGCCAGGAACTGCAACAACACTTTGTCATCGTTAATGTCCATAAAGTACCACTGTGATGTAGGGAAACAGCTCCATTTTATTGACATGAGATGCAGCAGGTCTGAATGAGTGGGCCAAACTCACACAGTAAATCTGTGGCAAAACCAGAAAATAAATCTAGATCTCCCTCTGTACTCAACTAAAAGGCTGTCTACCACTCCCAACAAAGCAAGGTGGCCTCCACAGCTTCTCTAAATGTGAAAATAATGAAAAACTATCGTCTGGTATGCACAGATAAATAGCTGCAACAGCTTGAACACTAATTTCCCAGTCCCGGAATAGGATCAACACAAGCAGACATTTATGCCTACATGGAAACCCAATGACATTAATGAGATTCCCTTGTCCACCTGTGTGGAGATGGTTGCAAGACTTGGATTTAAGTATCCTTTATGAACTTGATTTTGTTTTAAAGAATGCTCTGTAGGAAAACACATTTTAACATGCCCCTACTTAGGTTATCAAAACTAAACATTTAAAAGCATACACTCAGTGACTAATCCATGCTATGTGTGAACTTTCAAATTTCCATCATGCAAGAGCTTCATGAGAAAGAAAGAGACAAGGAAGAGACCAACTCACTCTCATATTACTTTCTGAAGATATTCACCACATTAGGATCAACACACTTGAGTCTGTTTTTTGCACATCAAGGTGGGAACTCCACGTTCTAACGCTATTAATTTGTTCTAAAGCTACTACTCTGAACAAGCAGACTCATAGGCTAATTATTTGTATTATCTTAGTCCTAGAGGCGCCAGTCAGGCCTGAGGACCCATTGTGCTAGGCTCAGTACAGAAAGTAAAAAGCAATCTAGCCCCTGAATGGGAAAGAAGGCAATTTTGGGGCTCTCACCAAGAGATTTTATATAGCAAGAAATATGACACCTCTCAAAACAAGAAGAGAATGCAATTTCCCTTTATTTGAGGACTATTTTAAGAAATGGTTGGTCAAAACCTCTCTTGGGAAGGGGCATTATAACACTGCAAGATCAAGTCTCAATTCATATCTAGAGGCCAAATCTAAGAAATACCCTACCATTTAGTGAATGCATTCAAAGAACTCCATAGGACTGTCTTGCAAATCTCTTGGATGGCAACGGATTAGAAACTTGCTAATGTAGTAGACTTGACAAGAAGTAGTCATCGAAAGATTTAAAGCACAAGTATATTGCATTATAACAAATTCACTCAGACATTTTAAATATGGTTCTTTTAGAAACAGCAAAACATACTTATTTAGTATCAAACCAAACAGCTGGATTGTTTTTAAGAAACAAAACATCCAGGGGAGCAAAGGAGAAGGTCAACAAGTAGTCAAGAAACACACTCAAGGCCACAGGGAAAGAACAGCTGTGATCTGGATGGAACTGGAGTAGCAAGGAGCTCATTAACACATGCAAGGACTCTGGGAGAAAGAAAGAGGCGGTAGGAAAGCGTATAATGGGAGAAAAGAACCAGTCCGTGAGAAAGAAGGGGACCAGGTGACAGACGCATGTCCCAGCACCTGGAAGGGGATGAGGTGAATGGAATAGATAGGAGGGAAGAGAGAGTTACATTAAGAACAAATGGAAGCTTATTATGTTTCAAAAAGGACAGGAACACTTCTATTAATGTCTAAATACTTTTCTAAGTTTGGTTTGTACCTAGAAGCAATGGCTGTCATTCCCATAGTGACAATAAGCAACCTTAAACCAGATGGGAGGTTTTCATGAAACACTATTAAGATGTGGTCCGAACTGTGAAAAAACTCTCTGAAGCCCCCAACTACAACTAAAACTCTCTGAAGCTCACTCAATTCGGCAAGCTGAAGTCACTACTGCCAGGGAAGTGATTTTCCTTGTAAGAAACTTGAGCTACAGGTATGAGACCCCTCAAAAGGTACTTCTGTCAGGGTAGTCAAGAAATGTTCCATAACATGAGTGGCTTTTTAAAGTGTGGTGCTACTCTGGAAAAGGAACCAAAAATGGAACTACTGCATCACTAATTCCATAACAAATCTGATCCACATGAAGACAAAATAATGTTTTTTCCTAACTGCCAGTTTAGCAAACTCAACCTGGTCTTTAAAAGTCAAGCTTCGATCTTTCCCTCTCACCACTAATACTAAAAATTCTGCAGGTCAATTACGCCCTTAGTTACATCATCACAGGTCACATAAAGCATGGAGTGTCAAGCATCTTTAATTCATTACTACCTTTTGGGATACTAGGGCCTTGTTCACATGGGAAAGTTGTACTGGTAGTACCTAAGATGTGGATTTACACCAATAGTTACATTGATGCAAACCCCGGAATAAGAGAGAAGTGGATTTTTTTCAAGCTAATAGTATCTAAGCAGAGTTTAATTATATTAATTTAAAAGCCAATTAAAATTAAACCAGTGCAACTTTTCCACAAAGACAAGAGCTAGATCTCTAAATACTCTTCATCCATGTGAGACCATGTTCTTCTCTGACGGGGTCAGAAGGGAACCAGGAACTGGAATGTCAGAAAATTCCTATGTTCAACTGAAGGAGCTGGTGCAAGATATCCCTGTTGGAACCAACACCACTAAAACTTTGCAGTTAAGACTCATTTATATAACGGAAGTTTACAATTTACTCCTTGCAGTAAAACAACTCTAAGTATAATGCTGCAATCAGTGCTAGGGAACAGAATCTTATACGGGTTATTTTTAAAAACATACAATTATTCCAATTAGATCACTGAAACTATATAATCAATTTACTTTTGAAGGACATACTTTAGTCACCTTAGAGCTAAACCACTTGTTGTAAGTCGTATACGTTTATTACCAAAGTAACACTGTGTGAGACTGGTCACACATGCAGATTTTACTATCAAAGCTATAAAATATCTAGTCCTCATTCCCCCAAAAAGTGAAAGGATTGTGAGAGGGTACAAAAGAAGCCTATCACCTTCAGCTGAAGCAGAACAAAATTGCAAACCCAATAAGTAAGCTGTGCTTTTTCGTGTTCTATTTGTGAAGGCTTGTGTCTCAGTAAAACATCAACTCTACAAAAGTAATCAAGAGATGTAGACATGCCAGCGTTACTATTTAATGGAAGTGAATTATCTGTTTTATATTGTGAATGCACCCATTTCTACATGGCCTTGCTGTATCTGACTTCCACATTACAGACAACATTAGTTTTGTTTCCATCCTGTTACCCAAGAACTGTAAGTTTAAAAAAAAATCACTTACGAAAACAGATCAAACCACTGCTGTTTTGTGACAGATTCCTGGCGTAACAGCTTCAGAACAATGGGGCGCATGAAATCCCATTTGTCTTCAAACTGAAGAGAACCTTTATTCTTTAAAGCAAAAAGAAACAAAAAGCAAAATGTAAATGCTGCTCAAGTAAATATGAACCTCTAAATCAATAAGGATGGTTTGAGAACTTTCACATTTTCTAATACTTCTTTTTCCCTCAAGTTAAGGAATACTGTAACCAGAATCTAAATAGATGGATTAATATTTAATTTTGAATAAAACAAAAATTTAGTTAGTTTTAGGAGTTGACGAATGACCCACTTCATAAAATACCTGTAAAAGAATAAAAATTTCCAAATCTGTAGGTTTAAGATTTTTACACATATGAAACGTACAGTAATTTACATTTAGAAAAAATGTTTAATAACTAAAAACCTTAATTTTGTAATTTAAAATGATTTCTAAAAATTAGAATCCTCAATGGCTTATAGTTCAATAAATATTATGATCTCTTCACAGACATCTCACATTTCCTTCCATTTAAACAGTCGTATTTACAATATCCAAGTTCAGCTAAGTTTTTCAAGGCAGTGACCTTGATATTTTTGTAAAATGCCATGTACACGAACAGCAGTCTGCAAATAATACCACCAAAATCTTAATGTGGAAAGAGTACTAATGTTATTGGTAAATTCAATACAAACTCTGTATTGTATTTGGAGTACATGATGGTCAGCATTTTCCTATGTTAGAAGACAAACTGTGAATGCTTTACATGTATTTTAATTATTCTATGAACTTTGTTCTATATTTCACTTGAAATACGGAAGTTAGTTTATTATACTGTGATCCCAAAATTTGTTTTACAAAATTTAACATGTGGTTTTAGAAAAAAGTTATATCTCAATTGTTTTATTTAAGAAGTATAACCTGTATTCTAAATGCTTAGTGATGTTTCCTAGAGTTTGCTTTTAATTCCAAAATTCTTTATAGGAAATATGGACTCATACCACATTAACCTTTACATCCCCAATGTCTTAATTCAGGGAAGAACTTCTTCATGAAACGCAACTTTAATTCTAAATTTAGTGTTTTTGTAAGGCACATGTTAGGGAGCCAATGAAATTTTTTTTGTGGCTAACTCTATAGTTAACCAAATCTTTTCTAATGTTATTTGTAATAGAGTCCGGAGGCACCAATCAGAATTGGAGCTCAACTGTGCTAGGCCCTATATAAACACATGCAAAGACACCCAGCCCTAAGGAGCTAACAACACTTACACTGCAAAAAATTTATATAAATTGTGTATTTTCACAATATATATTGGCAGTCACCCCTTTAGAAAGAAAGAGAAGCAAGTGCAAGTTAAACATCTTAAATGGTTGCAATCTTCTAATACAAATATTATACTGATGTATATCTTTGTTTGTAAACTAGGCCATCAATGCTGTGACAAGAATGGGAATTAGGTAGTACTTTTTTTATTTTTATGTCTTATTTTTCTTCTGTGCTTTGCACTGAGTGTAAAGAGCGGGGATGAGATGTCTGATTCACATAGCCACCTAATTGGAGACCAGTCATTAATAAACTGACTAAAGTTTAAGATCCAACCACATTTAAATGGAGGATCCAAAATATACCTGTAGACAGTCACATCTAGAGATTAACAGCCAAGAGGAAGGACACATCTCTCTGCACAGCAATATAACAAAGGCCTCAAGCTAGAGAACAAAGTGGAAAGGTGTCAAGATACTTTAAGATTTGAGCTGAGACACAGCTCTGATCTGGTACTGACGAAGAGAGAAAGAAAGGAAACCAAGCTCTTGTCTACATGACAGAGTTAGGTCAATGACGTAAGGCAGCTTACACTGACTTAACATTAAGCGTCTACATTAAAATGTTACTTCTGGCAACATAACTCACCTGCTATGCTGATTAACTCCACCTCCACAAAAGGTGTGACTCTTAGATTGACATAGGTAGGATGACGCAATGTCAGTTTAGACACTCACATCGACTGTTGCTACCTTTCTGAAACTATCCCGTAGCTGAGGTCATATTTAGATAAGAGTTAAGTCAACTTATGTCGACGATCATAAGTCGCTTTAATAACATCAGTTGAGCATATCCACTGTTCCTTTTGTCATCAAAGTGCATCCACAGTCATTGCTCTTGCACTGACAGAAAGCGTGAAATCGTAGGTAGCTATCCAACTGTGCAACTTGCCCCTTCTGCTGCTGGGAGCTCTGAGAATGATTGTGATGATTACCTTCAGGGCAGCAGAGTTCAAACTATTAACCAGCATGGTCATGATGGGCATTGTGGGACACCTCCTGCAGTCCAATTAGGGTGACCAAGCATGGTGTCTATATGAAGGTGTGTTGCTCTATGTTGAAAAAAGTTCTATACACCTCATAGAGATTGTTTTATTTTGTTGGCATAGTAGGGGAGTTTATCAGCAAGAGGAGCATTTCAGTGTGTACAACTCCACTGTTTTGTTAATGAAAGCTGACTTTTGTCGACAAAACTGTATAGTGTAGCCAAGTTAAATCAGTGCAAACGCTCCTGGTGAGGTTGCACATCACCAGCATAAGCAGCATAGTGTTCGCATGCAACTTGATTTAATTACTGTGGTGGCTGTATGTTGACATAACTTAGGTTGACAATTCTGCAGTGTAGACATTCCTCAAAATGGTTCCTGTAAAAGCATGGCTCAAGGAAGCCAAGGCTTTAGACAACCTGGACTATGTCTAATCTTTGCTTCTCTACGCTAAGGACTTTCAGATTCTGTATGTCAGGTGTCTAATAAATTGTTACCTTGTTTTGAAAATGCTGCCTGGTGTCACTGCAAATACTGGCCGAGAGCACTGTGTATGGAGCGGGTACTGTACAAGCCTGCCTCTTGGAGTAGTCTGGTTTGTCTGGATTTGCTGCATGGAGCCCAGAGAAAGCCAGGGACAGCTAAAGACCCAGCTTTGAAGTCATGGAGGCCACAGGCCTGCCCCTGTGAAACTGGGTGGACCCTTGAAGTCCAATCACATTAAAGAGATTACTCCCAAGGGACAGATTACAAACTGAGACACAGACCAGACCCAATGAATCCATGACAAATGCACATAGTTTCCAAAGTTAAAGGACAAGGACCCTATCCAAAGAATTAACAATCTAATTTAAGCTGAATACTAGACAAACGTATAGAAAATTAACTCAGGGCTTGTCTACATTTACAGCGCAGCACCACTGTAGTGCTTAATGAAGTCTTGGGGACGCCACCTCCCTGAGAGGTGGTAGCTATGTCAACAGGAGAAGCCCTCCCGTCGACATAGCACTGTAGCGTCTACACTGGGAGTTCAGTCAGCATAACTGCACTGCTCAGGGGACATCCTCAAAGCACATAGTTATATGAGTGTAAACCAGGGCTCAGAAGGGAGCAAGAGGAGGGTTCACAGTCATTAATGTCTTCCCGAAACAAAGATAAAACACACACACAGCCACTAAACCCTGTTTAAAGTGTGAGCATTACTTGCCACCTCACTCATACTCACAGAGCAAACATCCAACGGTAAATGACCATGTCAATAAACCCCCATTCCTGCCCCTCAACAAAAATACCATTCATAATACCCGTGGCCCCATGTATCCCAGCCAAACCTTGCCAATAATATGGGAATTTCTATGCTAATTGGAGGGTTGGGAGTGGGAGGTTGACATCGCATTTCTGTAGAGGGTCCTTCCCTCCTGCTCTTGAGGCTGCTTAACAGTCCACTATATTTGCTGCAGAGAGGAGGGGCCAGCTGCCTACCACCCTCCTCCATGTGATCTGGCAGTCTGCAAAGATCCTGGGAAGGAGGGGGCAGTATGCCCAAAGACATTTGGATGGGGAAGGTTCTGGAACAACAGAAGTTAGAAATGGAAGTGAGTGGATACTTATGTTTGAAATATGAGAGCTACTTCATAGTATAAAAAACATTCCAGAAGTAGTGAGACATTAATGACAGTGACATTATAAATCATAGTCAGGGAAAGCAACAATTGTTTGTATGGAAATTTTTTACTAGACACGAACATGGAAAACCCGTTAAAGTTAAGTACAAGATCTGTTTTTCTGAGAGCATGACACGTAGACAGACTGGAGAAACACTTGTTGAATTCTTGTGATGTACACTGACCTACTGTCAAAGCTAGATTATTGCACTCAATCAAAAAGAAGGGGAAACCAAGATCAAACTAGCTGATGGCATAAAGAGTAACAAGAAAACATTTTTCAAAAACATTAGAAACAAGAGGAAGACCAGGACAGCATAGGACCATTATTCAACAAAGAGGGAAAAACAACAACAAAAAATGTGGAAATGGCAGAGGAGCTAAATGATTTCTTTGTTTCGGTCTTCACCAAGAAGATTGGTGGTGACTGGATGCTGATGTAGGGAAGGGCAGTAAAAATAGGATGGAATCAGAAGTTAAAATAGGGAAAGAACAAGTTAAAAATTACTTAGACAAATTAGATGTCTTCAAGTCACCAGGACCTGATGATATGCACCCTAGACTACTTAAGGAGCTGACTTGGGAGGTATCTGAGCCATTGACTATTATCTTTGAAAAATTATGGAAGCCTGGAGAGATCCCAGAAGATTGGAAAAGAGCAAATACAGTGCCTGTCTATAAAAAAAAAAGGAAATAAGGACAACCCAGGGAATTACATACCAGTCAGCTTAACTTCTATACCAGGAAAAATATTGGAGCAAATAATTAAGGAATTAAATTAGCAAACATCTAGAAGAGAATAAGGTTTTAAGTCGGGCCTCAACAAAAACGCCTGACACATAGGGGCCAGCCCAATAACTTGGGCGCCCCAGGTACCCAACAGAGCTCCCCACAGCTCCTTTCGACAACAAACCCCTTCCCTGCTGCCAAAAAGAAGCTGCTTTCGAAGGTGCTGGGGGGGACGGGGGGGGGACACACAGGGGAGAGACGTCTTTGCCATCTCTTCCCAGCAGCCCTCTCCCCCCAGTGCCGCCAAAAGAGCCCCCGGCAGCAGCTTTTTGTGGAGGCGGGGGAGGGGGGTTCTTTAGCACACCACCAAAAGGAAACCCCCCTCCCCTGCCATCGAAAAAAGCCACTGACAGTGGCTCTTTTGTCGGGCGCTGGTGGAGGGGGCTCAGGGGAGAGACGGCAGCATTGCAGGGGAAAAGCACCGCCGTCCCTCCCCAGCAACCATGCTGTCCAGTGCCGTCAAAAGAGCCGCTGGCAGCAGCTTTTCTTCAGCGGGGCCAGGGGGTGAGGGGAAGAGGGAAAGACGACGGCTATGTAGACGAAGAGCGCTGCCATCTCTCCCTCTCCCCCTGTGCCACCAAAAGGGCTGCCAGCAGCAGCTTTTTTTGGTGGCCGTTGCCCCCGGAGCTCTTAGGCTCCAGGGGAAAAATCCTAGATGACCTGGTGATCTGGCACCTAGGATTTGTTGAGGCCTTTGTTAAGGGATAGTCAGCATGGATTTGTCAAGAACAAATTGTGTCAAACCAACCTGGTAGCTTTCTATGACAGGGTAACGTGCCTTGTAGATAGAGGGGAAGTGGTAGATTTAGTACATCTAGATGTTAGTAAGGCTTTTGATACAGTCTCACATCACCTCCTCATTAACAAACAAGGGAAGTACAACTGAATGGGAACTACTATAAGATGGGTGCATAACTAGTTGGATAACCGTTCCCAGAGAGTAGTTAAAACGGTTTCCAGTCATGCTGGAAGGGGATAACACACAGGGTGCCGGAGGGATTGGTTCTGGGTCCAGTTCTGTTCAGTATTTTCATCAGTGGTTTAAATGATGGCATACAGAGTACACCTATAAAATTTGCGGATGATACCAAGCTGGGAGAGGTTGCAAGTGCTTTGGAGGATACTATCACAATTCAAAATGATCTGGACACAGGTGAATTGGTCTGAGGTAAACAGGATGAAATTCAATAAAGACAAATGCAAAGTACTCCACTTAGGAAAGAACAATCAACTGCACATATACAAAATGGGCAATGACTGCTTAGGAAGGAGTACTGCAGAAAGGGATGTGGGTGTCATAGTGGATCACAAGCTAAATATGAGTCAACAGTGCAACACTGTTGCAAAAAAAGTAAACACCATTCTGGGATGTATTAACAGAAATAAGACAGACACAAAAAGTAATTCTTCCACTCTACTTGGTGCTGATTAGGCCTCATCTGGAGTAGTGTGTCCAGCTCTGGGTACCTTATTTCAGGAAAGATGTGGACAAATTGGAGGAAATCCAGATAAGAGCAACAAGAATGATTAAAGGTCTGGAACACTTGACTTATGCAAGAAGATTGAAAGAAATGGGTTTGTTTAATCTGGAAAAGAGGAGACAGAGGGGACATAACAGTTTTCAAGTACCTAAAAGGTTGTTACAAGGAGAAGGGAGAAGAAATATTCTCCTTAACCGCTGATGATAGGACAAGAAGCAATGGGCTGAAATTACAGCAAGGGAAGTTGAGGTTGGACATTAGGAAAAAAATCCTGTTAGGGTGATTAACCACTAAGGAGGTTGTGGAAGCTCCATCATTGGAAATTTTAAGAGCAGGTTAGACAAACACCTGTCAGGGATGATTGAGGATGGTACTGGGTCCTGCCAGGAATGCAGGGCACTGGACTCGATGACCTCTCATGGTCCCTCCCAGTTTTTATGATTCTATGAAAACCACTCTCCAATAAAATTTGTTTTCTTCTTTGCATTCTCCCCCTACTTCATCTTTGGCAGCATCATCGCGAAGCATGGAGTCTTTTGATGAAGGTGGCAATGCAAGTGAAGTTAATTCCATTTTTTCTAATAATAATTTTAGTCCTCTGTTTCAGCAGTGAAAGCTCTTTATTCCCCAAAAGCCTTCAAATATCCATAAATTGGTATTAAAAGATTTTTTCATGGACTGTGCCATGAGCAGAAACACAAACTTTACCATACACTTGCTAAAGGTATTTATGCCGGAAATATACCATTTCATATAGTTTATAATCCTTATATGATAGAATTTTTTCACAAGCTGCATCCATTTTACAAAGTAAGGCTTGATGGAGATCTTCTAAGAGCAGAAGAGGACCAAAAAAAAGTTGGCATTCTTATTGCTCAAGCTCCTCACATCTATAATGCTTGACAACTGGAGCACTATGTACAATAAGGAAGTTTTAAATTTCATGATAACTTCACAGTCAGCATTTTACCCATTCTAATGGACAACTGAGCATCACTACAAAGCCCAATATATTGCTGTTTCTTTAAAAAAAAACAAAAAAAAAACAGATCCATGGAAGTTTATTTTTGTTGTGACTGACAACACAGCTAGTACAAAAGCTACTCAGGTTTTATTGATAAATGAGTACCCATACCTTTTGTGTTAAAGACATGTAGCCCATGTGTGCATCTTTCCATTAAGTACGTTAGATGTGACAACTTTCTCATCATGTCAGAAGAGAAAAACCACACAAGTTTTTCAAAAAAGTTCAAAGTGCCAGGAGCCATTTTTTAACATTATTTAGTACAGCACTCAATTTATCCAAGCTCATGAAGTATGACACAGAGTCTTCTATTAAATGTCTCAAACATCTTTGAATATTAACCGCCTTCTTGTATTCAGCTGCTGTACCAGAAGGAATGGCTGGATGTTGCTCCTGAGTAATCCACACAGACATTCTTGATACTATTAGGTATCTGATACATTTCACATCCTTCCATATACACACACTACAATGATACTAGAAAACAGGTTGACAAACTTCTTCCCATGCCACCTCCCTCCACACACCCACTACCCTTTCATACCTACTGCAAAAAGCAAAGGAGGTCTTCTCACTCTTCTTCACCACAAGCTTCATTTTATTTTTGATCCTCTTCCCCTGAGTCTTCCATATCTTCCTTAGTCACAAATTTCCAGACCAAAAGAATGGTTACAAGAATGTGTTGAGTTTCATTGCCATTTAAAGGCCCAATTCTATCCTCCACATGTAGATAGAACTCTAACTGGAGAGCATTAAAGGCTTTGCCTGAGGAATGCTGCATCAGGCCTGAAGATCAGCACTAGGAAAACTGATGAGATATTTGTAATTTTCATTGCTAGCTCTGAGGAAAGACATCAGTACGACACTATCTTTTGCTGCTGAGAGTATCTGGGTACAAAAGCAGAATTCTCCTCTGTACTCCCTTTCCTGCCTCAAATACTAGAAGAGGAAGTCTTGAGACTGCTTCCAGCCTCCCTCAGAAAAAGCCTTGGAAAAGCCACTTGCCAATGGTAGTAAGCACAAGATGTTCCTTGGTGATGCAGTCACTAAGTCATCAATTTGGCAGATATAAGGTTAATTTATATAAAGTTTCTAGCCTTCACAGTTGCTAAAATAATCTTCCAAATCTAAATCCATCCACTACAAGCTACCTCAATCAGCAGACTGATGGTTTCAATTTCTTTACCACAGACCCCAGATTTCACAAATACTAGCCAAGTAAAAATGTCGAGACTGGTAATTTTTACTATTGCTACCCAGAAAATTGCAGCCTCCTGGCAGGAGATGACTCCTGCCATCAGAAGGGGTCTCCTCAAAGTCAGTGACTCCATGAGCAGGCAGCAGCTAGCCAAGGAGACAGTCCATCACTCTCCCAGTACATCAGCACTTCAGGGAACAGGACCATATGGAAGACAGAAATCAGGGAATCCTCTCCCCTGCCCCCAACACACATTACATCTGCTTGTAGGTCCGCAGGTCTGTCTAGTTCAGGGTTTGCGGGTAAAAACGGGTGAGAACCATTCTGATCTAACACTGTGAACCCTTTACGCTTAAGGATCTCTCCTACCTTGTATTTAGCTAAAGTACTCTAGTTTCCTTCCTTTCTTAGACACGAAAAAGAACACTGAGAAGCTCAAAAACTTGTCTCTTCCACCAACCAAGGCTGGTCCAATAAAAGGTACTACCTCACTCCCCTTGTCTCAAACTTTAACATGTACATTATTGTGCTGGTCTTGTATACTACCTCATGAATGTCAAATATGGGGCCTAATCAATGCTTAAATCCAGCCCCCTACTCAACTTCAAATCTATTATGCAATTTGACCCACCTCAATCGGTGCTATGATTGCAATGCAGTTACCATTGAATACAGAGCAATTATGGACAAGCCAAAGAGTAAGGCTTTTAGGGTGGGAACTGAGGGTTAGTCAATGCTAGCGACAAGAAGATCTCCACTATACAACTACAGCTGGCACACTGACATTTGCTGACATTTTAAGGTAGTCCTAATAGGAAACAAACACCCTAAACACAGAGCTGGAAATATTTACTGTGAGTTATAAAGTTAAAAAGTAGTTGGAATACTGCAGGTTGTCAGGGATGAGAGGATGGAGAAGTAGATGGGATAAGACATAATTTAAGCAGGTTGAGAGGAAAAAAAAGTAGCAAGTTTCGTACGGAATCTGGACTATTCTTAACTAGATCTGCAAGGGTTACTTTCTCTGGCACGCAGCTCCACTGACTCCAGTGAGACTCTGCACAGATAAAGGCTCCCTCCACATGGATCCAACTGCAATCTGGGACCATATTTTCTTGCTCCCGGTGCCACTAAGAGCTCCAAGATGACCAGAGGATTGAAATACTTTGATATCCGAATGAAAACCTTGGATTTGAACATCCCTGAATTTTTTAAATTTAAAATCCTGTTATATATTTGGCAACTCCCTACTTCTGAGTTCCAGAAAGCAAGTGTGAAATCTCTGGACTAATTTGAGCATCTTTACTAAGTTTTGTGATGCAATCATTTTACAAACTAGCAAATATACTTCTGAAATAGCAACACAAGTTCATGCAAGTCTCATTAATTGCTCCAGTTTTATGCAACAAGCTCTAGAAATATTTAAATACAAATCCTAAGAACTGCATGGCCCCCACTAATCCTTGAGGCCTATTATAGAGGGCTGTAGTAGCACTACCACTGTTAATGCAGAGATCATCTTAATGTTTAACTAACTGATTTTGATAATACTCTAAAATCGACACATTCTGAGATTGCTTTTAAATTTGCTGTGCCTCATCAGGGTCCATGGGAGGATTAGATGTCCAACTTTCAGGTTGTTTGAGCAAGATGTTTTAAAAACACAACATTCATATAAAAAAATTCATGTGATATCAGAACATTACTCTTCTTCAATTGGGGACGCACATCTGGGGCTCAAAGAACTGCACTGATCCAATCCAAACTGACATCACGTAGTCAGGTTTTAACTCTGCTAGTGTCACGGCATCAACTGCCCCTGTGGGGAAGTCGCATTTTATTTCACTTCATTTCATTTCCCCAGCAAACAGGATCATGGAGAAAGCGCACGTGGAGTATGAGGGGAAATTTAGTCCTTGCTTTTACTAGGATGAAGGATCCCAAAAAGGGATCCTTGATCCTTCTATCTGCAACTACCATTCCTTAGATAAGGGCTTGACAAACCCCATGTGCCAGGTTGCTATGGCGCCAGGATTTTGCCCCAGCACTTGCTGTACCATGGTAGCCAGGGATGTGATGGCCCTGATACCTAAAAAAGAGCAAGTGGTGCCGACCCCTTCAGTACCACCATCTCTCCCTCCCCCCAATGCAGAAAACAGGCCTGGTAGCAGCTTTTTTGGGTAGCGGAGGCGTATGTCTTCCACAAACCGCACTACTGCCTAAAGTGTCAGTGGCTGCGGCAGTTTTTTGGCAGCGGAGGTGCCTCTTCAGTGCCACACACCTAGATGCTGGCCCCTAGATGTGCGGCACATTTATCGAGGCCTGCCTTAGATGATAGGGTATATTCCGGCAACTTTCTGCAGCTAATCCCTGGATCAGTGAATTTACACCTAAAACACTAAGTCAGCGAGTGTGTGAGAAAAGGAATGATGGCACAGAACTGTGTTGGATACAAACAGCAATTGCCATTTATTGTAAAGGATGGTTCAGGTTTTGGCAGGACTGTGTGCCTATTGTCAAATCAAGGGATTAGAATTACAGATGGGGGATGGAAGGAAGAAAGGGGGTGAAATATTATTTTAACTTTGTATTGTAGAGACTTTTCAGAGGATTAAAGTACAGGTGTCTTTTATATTCTGAAAGGGAATAAGACACTGCCAGTTGATCTTAATTTTTGTGTTAATATGTTTTAATGACAGTAGCTCAAGCCTTGAGACTGGGAGTCAAAAGTGATTTCACTCCCAGCTCTCCCGCTGGAGTGTGTGTGGTTTTCAGTAAGTCAATCTCTATCTCAGTTTCCCCTTTGGTAAAAATGGTTCATATTTACTTGTTTTTGACAAAGCATCTTGAGATTTCTGATGGAAAGGGCAATGGAATATAAAGTTACTACTAAACTAAATTATCTAAAAGCTTTATAGACATCAGCATATTATGTACCAGGCATCTATTTCTATACCATCTGTGCTGAGCTGGCACCTTTGTATACGTAGCAAGTGATTATAAAAACTGTATCAAAACCTGTTTTGAAAATATTACCATTCCACATCAACAGGATGAAGGCCTTTATACTGCACTCTCCCTAATGTAACTATTATTTCCCAGAACATTTAAAGTGGAATATTGTCAACTCTGATAGTCTTATAAACAGATCTAAAAAAGTTCAGCCTATGTAATTCTATATTTCTCAAAGCAATGGACCTCACATTCTGAAATAGCACTCCTTCCAAAAGTTACACCATGTCCCCATTTCCCCTTCTTGGACATTTTGTTTTGTAGTAACTCAGTGGTTTTGGAATTCTGCTATTTTAACTGGTATATCTAATTTAAATCAATTTCCAAATTTACACAAGTAGAGAAAAAATAAGTATGTAAATTAATTAAAAATTTTAATTTAAAAAGAAAAAAGTCACCTTAGTTCCTCATAACAACATAACAAGTAATTTCAGGCCAGTTTAGACAAGGAAAATAGGTCTCGTTTAAAAAAAGAGGTGTTGCTAGCACATTTTATGATTTTTTAAACATGAGTGTAAATGTAAAAGTATAACATCCTTAAAGATATATTATGCTAGTGGCAGCCAACCTTAGGTTACCAGCTAACAAGTTTTTACGGGAGTTACACCCTCTCTGCAATAGCAACTAAAAATACTTATAAAAACAAGATTTATTTTCCCATCCATACTTTGCATTCAAAATTTGCAGAAACAATTCTGAATTTGGGTACTGCTGTAGTAAAGACTTTATAAAATCTAGTAATGGCTAATTTAATCAATATAAACGTATGCCAATGTACACTGATGTTTATCATCATATGCCAAAAGCACACACAGACATTTGATTAGGTTAAAAAAATGCTACTTAAATAACTGTCACATGTTGTGTTTTTTCCTTCCAGGTAAATTGCAGCCCTAAATAAATGCTGAAGATGGTGGCAATACAAACAATACTTATTCCTGTACAATCATTTTAAATGCTTTGTTTAGCTTCAAAAATACTTTTCTATGTGTGTAGAATTTCTTAATGCAGAAAAGTGACCTGCCTAAAATATGCCACAGTATACTTTCCCAACATTTAGCTGAGCAGGGAGAGAGGGTGATATCTGGATCCAAGTGAGACTGTATGAAGTTAAGGTGCGGTTTGACAAGGCCCGGGCTGGGATGATTTAGGTGGCCCTGCTTTGGGCAGGAAGCTGCTGGACTAGTTGACCTGCTGAGGTCCCTCCAGCCCAATAGGCTATTAGTGTAAGTTTAGTTCGGGGGGGAGATACGCATCTCTTTCATGCCACCAGCACAGGGGAAGATGAAGGTTTGTTATGCCCCCGCCCCCATATTACAGCGCACCGGACACTACAACTTCAGGGACAAACCCTTCCCCGGCCTGCTCCCCCTTCGGGTCCCGTCCCTCCCCACCC